>JAGDQP010001517.1:102034-116590 GCA_022664845.1 Lepisma saccharinum
TAAAACATATAGGCCCCATATCTCATTAACAAATCGCTTTCCACCATTCCGATAAAATACGTCATTCACCTGTCGATCGACTGGTACTCCTAAACCACTAAATATTGTTCCTTCTTATTAAAAATTCACTTTTTTCTCCGTCTCATTCAAATCGATTTATATTCGCTGTTCAACATAACCTTTTATTCTATATGACCAATGTCAGAAGATATAAGATATTCAAACAACCTGAACATACATACACACAATTAATAAAAACAAAAATATTAAGATACCGTTACTCTTGCTCAGCAATGACTGTGATCTTTCGAGGCTCTTTTCTATCATCTCTCATTGTTTGTCAATGGCTAAACCGCTATTCCAATCCATTGCTCTATATTCTGCTTCCTTAATCCTCCTAGCTTCCTTCTAACTAGTTTTCGTTTTTCTGTTGTGTGACCACCAGTCTACCGTATGTCCACTGTCGTAAATATGTTTCTGTATTGCCTTAGTCTCTCTCTTTACTCTGACATCATCCTTATGTTGTCTTAACCTTTCTTCCATCTTTTTTGTCTCTTCTATCAACATCATGAGACTGGCACGTCTGAGGCTCCTCAATCTGCGCACGCGCAATAACGTAACCGGGCTTTTTAGGTAACACGTACACTGTAAAGACAACGGCAAAACCACACTTTGTAAGGTCGTAGCGATGGTGCAGTGGAAAGATGTTGGCTTACTAAATAAAAAAAAAACGGGTTCGAATCTCGGCGGGGGCACGATTTTTCTTCTTTTTATCTTTAAAAATATATATTTTTATATGTTCATATTTATTGCTCATAATTGCTTTTTTTTATTTTTCGTAGATTTTAAATTAGTGGCCATGGGATCGTGATTAGGTGTGGTTATGTATTTTTTTACAATCCCTGTGCTGTTCATTTTTCCCCTTCAAGGTGTGCGGTGGTGGTACACAGAGTCTCTTTACTAATCCCTGTGGGTGAATGGTAATGTTCGCTGCCTTGTAATCAAAGGGTCCTTTTTTGATTCCCAGTAGAGACATAAGTGGTTCGGAGCCCACGTTAAGCTGTAGGTCCCGTCCTTAGTATGTCATCTTCATCGATGGAAAGCAATTACAAACCTCCATCGGTTCACCATGCCGATTGTCACTATATTACTTGTAAATGAGACTTAGTATTGTAAGTGATTAAACAATGAATTAACTCTCGGAATGTATCTTATACCTGAACTTTTTCTGCTCCTTGTTTATCTTGTTTTCAATAGCTGTTATTTCCAGAAGCGGTTAGTTTAAAGAGGATGTTGATATAGTGTCGAAGCCGTAACATCTATACTTCCAACACTCGTATATTTACTAAAAAATGGTAAAATTGTTATTTCGTTATTGTTTGTTGCTCTCTACTACTACGATGATGTGTGGAAAGCTCACATGTTATAACAATTGCACCACCTATTTTCACAATCTAGAAAGAAATTGAATCCAACCATTTCTTTTCAGCATTCTTGTAACTCTTCCAATGTTCCATATAAGACTTTTCATGTTATTTTCCTGTTGCTATATTTGCCGAGACGGTTAGGTAAGTTTTCTTTAAACATTTACCCATTTACATAACCTAACCTACTCGATCAAAATAGTGTCAGGCAGATGGCACGCAAATTTACAGGTTAGGTTGCTATCTTTGTTTGTAATTTTGATTTCCGGGTACTAAGAATTAGTTCAGTGCAACTGTTGACTTTCCAAAAAGTCTGTATGATTTTTTTCTGTTAGAAGCATATAAAATATTTCCTTTGGTTAATCTAACTTTTAAAACGCATTGCATTACTACTAGTGTGAAAAAAAAAAAGCAGGACTTGATCTTAAATAGTCCTGAATCAAATCTTCACATTGTGTTTGGAGTGTAGATCTTTACGTACGCAGTACATACTTTGTTTCACTTTGTACATTGTCTCTATACTTATATGGAAGGCTGAGAGTCACAATGGTGTAAGTCAGTCGTAATGAGTTCGGACATAAGCCATTTTTAAATGATTATAAGTTCTGAAAGATTCAGAGTTGTGAACCGGAATGACGTACAGAGTTCGTTTACGTCTCACTATATCGAATTAAAAAAGAAAATACCGAGATATATGGGTTTAATCGTAAGATACTTCACATTTTCTTTGTTTACTACAGACAGACCTGACTTACACCGCTGTGCTTCCCCAACACTCCACAAATCTGTATTCTACGATTACCATATTTCTACTTCTACTTTTCTACTGCGTTTCGACCGACCTCTTCTCGTTTCGTCTTCAGGAGGAAATTCGTAAATTCTGCAGCTGGCCGGCAGGATTCGAACTTGAAACCTTGTGATTTGTAGTTTGTCACTCTTTAAGCATTACGCCATGTGGCCATCCTCTAGTTAGTATAGGTCTATTCACATATCAGAATTTTAATGAGAACGTCCCAGTGGATTGGAATAAGTTTAAGGTTAATTGTAACTCAAAAGGAACGAAATACAACAGGAGATCTCAGTTCTCTTGATACAATTCATCAGCTAGACTTCAAAACACTACTACCCCCCCCCCTCCCGCCCGGATGTTGATTACTTTCTGCAGGATCTATTTATAATGGTTTTGTAGTAGATTGGCTTGGAGGTTGTTCTATGAAAGTAGGCAAGGTACTTGTGTGTAATTTTTGTTATGTATTGCTGGAAGTTGCATCAGGGCCTATAATCTTGTTCTCGCTTTTTTTTTGTAACATTTCTCCGTGCAGTGATGTGTTAATTATGTGGTTTTTTACTCAATGAGTTTTCTAATAACCCAAGTATTCTTTACTCTGAGTAGTACTAATTAATTTGTTTGCGAGTGCGTTCACGACATTGCAATCAGAGACTCAGAAAACTTTAAACCCCAAAAAGAATCCGCAATCATGTTTTAAAAGGAAACACATTCAATATTATATAAACGCACACAATCCATTTCCCGTTCTTTTTTTTTTTAGGTCATTTTGCTTTTCTTAATGATCCACGGTTTATTTCTCTCTCTGTCGACTTGATCAGTATAAAAACTCTTTCGGAGTAAAGGGAAGAGTAATGCAAGAATTCTACACACAAAACAAGTGATATTAATTTTGAGAGTGGTTTTCTTTGTGTCACTATGGTGGAATTGTTTCCGTTGTAATTCAATTAAGAGATTTGATATCCTCCCTTCCGCCATAGTGACACAAAGAAAATCACTCTCAAAATGGATATCACTTCTTTTGTGAGTAGAATTCTTGCGTCACTCTTCCCTTTACTCCGAAAGGGTTTTTTATACTGATATCACTTATTTTGTAAGGCTGTCTGTTAAAAAAAGTGCATAGTCTTCATACAAAAGGTAGGCTCCGTATCTCGAAAACGGTAACTTCTACCAAAAAAAGCTTAGATTTTCCCGAGCTTGTTGGGACCCGCAATTATCCTCCCCGTACCACCCATTTGAGGCTAAATCAAAATTACAAGACAGATTGGCAGACAAGCTTTTCTATCATTTGTGAAAATTCTATGATTCGTTTAAAAAAAAGGCATAACGTTTCAACCCCTTCACCGATTTTGACGTGCGATACACCGTTTGAAAGGTACTGAAGCGTAGATTAAGATTCCGCAAGTTTCGGTAGCCTATATGGTCTGAGGTCTGCGCTATCATCAGAAATGTGAAATTTTGATATTTTTTTTCGCACCGTTTAAAAATGAGCTATTGTTTAAAAATTATTTTATAACTCAAAAGAACATGGTAAACGCTGAACAAAATAATAAATGGAAAAGAACAATTTGTTTTATCAAGATTTAGTTTCAGTTTTAAGTCAGGATTATCATTAAGTCTTTTTCTCATTTTTTAGTCCGACAGAGAATCTTATATCAGAACTATACGTCATGTGAAATGATAACAGGTACTTGACGGTTATATTTGGCGAGTTCTGGCCACATGAATACAGATGTCGTGAGGGATTTCTCACTAAATGTGATTTTTACTACTCCAGCAAATGCCAATTCAATTAGCCGATCACGTATACGTGCTGAAAGGTCAGAGGATTAAATCATAGATATAGCATTGATATGATTCCTAATCTATTCTTTGCTTTTATTAGGTTCTGGATTTTTAAGTGATTTCTTGCTTCTGCAATATTTGCACTAATTTATCATCGATTTGTTATCCTGAATAAATTGCAAAAAAAATCCGCAAGTGCAGGAAATGAATCATACACCGCACGACCAAACCGTTTACTGGTTACTCCAAAGTTCGCATCTCTGTAGGAATGATTTTATTTTGTCTTGCACTTTAAAAATCGCACCACGAAAGAGATAGATTTGTTGTTCGTGATGCTGAAAATACATCTGACAAGTAGCACTATTTCAAGTGGACACTCAGATCTAGAAAATATATTTAAAATCAGCAAAACAAACTGAGTTTGTGTGTAAATTTTAGGTGCCATTGGCTAGTAGTTGAAGAGAAATTGACGATACAATAGTCAAATTATTGTCTATGAAGACTGATATAAAAGTGTTGAAATACCGTTATACTTTTAAATTGTTGAAAGAAATGGAAAGCAAATACATAGGTAATGAGTAGTTAGTGGAAGGCGCTTCCTTGTGGTGGGTATATTCATCATGATCGCCATATTGAATCTCGATGGATTTTCTTAAATGCGAAAGGGGTCGTGTAATATGTCATTCTGGGCTAGAATTTCACGAGAAATAGGTTCCTGAAGTCGGTTTTGCTATAAATGTAATAATGTGAGAGAAATAGTATCTGACCCTAACTTGGGGTAATGATATAATAGGCTGGAAACACCTATTTTGCCTTGACATATGAATGTTTCTAGGTTATTGTATTGTTATCCCACTAGCTCACATGCTCTTATCTCTCACAACATCACATTTACGGCAAAACTGACTTCAGAAACCTATTTCTCGTAAAATTCTTACCCAGAATGACACATTAAGTAACCCCCTTCCCATTGGAAAAAATCAATAGAGATTCAAGATGGCAGCCATGATGAATATACCCTCCACAAGGAAACACCTTCCACTCAGTACCCATTACTATGTATTTGCTTCCCATTTCTTTCAGCAATTTAAAACAATAATGATATTTCAACATTTTTATATCACTCTCCACAGAGAAGAATCTGACTATTGTATCAACAATTTCTCTTCAACCACTGACCAATGGCACCTGATATTTTACACACAAACTCAGTTTTTTTATGCAAAATATGTATATCTCTTTTGGATTTGAGTGTCCACTTGGAATAGTGTTACTTGTGAGATTGCTCCGGACACTTAAAATCGTAGGAAAGAGATTCAGAAGTGGTCGAAATGAAATTTTTCACGAAACGGAACGCTTTACCTTTGTTCATATATTGTTGTTCTTGTTTGCCAATGATTTATACAGTGATGAGATGGAATAGAACGGTTACAGATATTCACGAACTGGAACGCCGTTCCGGTTTGCTCCGGTTCATTTCGAGCCCTTACTTCATAAATATCAAGAAATAAAATCCGGATTCATTCCTTAGCTCGAAAACTCTTAAAAGCACCTTCTCCCTTGTTGTTTTCAGAATAAATATTGAGTGAAATTATTTAAACTACTTTTACCAGCATAATCAGAAAAAAGTCTCAGAAGCTTCGCGGCCCACCGATTGAAATACACCGCTTTTCACTGACCTTAAAAGAAACAGTGCAATGTTACATTTTATTTACGCGGGCCCCTCTCCACCCGATCGTAAGAAAATACTGAAGTAAACAGGAAATATTGGAAACTATTAATTGAATCCTGACTATGATCAATTTGTACTAAAATTTCTAGTAAGAAGCTCCAAAGTTAAATCCAAAGTTAAGGTTAAAAGCAAATCTCATGATGTTATTCGTCCAAGCCGACATTTACATCTCCTGAACAGAATGTCCATATCTTGTAATATACTTGTATAATAATTAGCAAACAAAGACCTGAGAAACTGAAGTGAAGAAACTTGAATATATGGCTCGTTAAAACCTCAAATGCCCACTGATTAAAACCTCAAATGGTTCGTGTTCAAAGTTTAATTTATTTATTAATTCGTATTTAATTTTATTAATTTATTTAATTCGTAAGTTAAAATTTACGATTATGCCGCCATTTTGGTGTACAGCAATGCTCGAAGTGGGTTAGCAAAGGCAAGGGTACGCTTGGACCTAGTGGCGTGGATTGCCTATTGAAAGTAAACGCTCCCATTAATAAAAAGTTAGGGGTACGCTAAATCTAAAATAAAAAAGGTAACGATATGTTGTGCCCCCTCGTACCCCTCCACACACTTCGAGCACTGGTGTACAGTATCTTGATTGATTTCACTTTTATAAAATTGATTATTTTTTAATATACCATGCGTATTGAATGGTAGACATGACGCATTCATTACGTCTTTATCTAGCTCTTCAGTTCTTCTATTATGTACAGTTACTCTAAATAAATTACAAATAGTTTTTTTCTTATTTACACATGGATTCATATACAGCAGTTCTGCCATTTTACACTGAAACATTAACATTAATAACACATTTGAACTTTTATTGGTTAAAATATCTAGACTAGACGTTGTTTACCGTATACTCGATTATGTAAACAGACAGTGAATCAATCACCTCAAGATCCCTGTTCAATATCAGCTAATAGTGGTCTGTCATTTTCGTTCTCTTCTTTGACTTTTCTGTAAGATTAGATACGTATTTTTTCGACCGAAAGTAGATGCTTTGTAGACTGACTTGATGTTGCAAAGTGTGTTTTGCAAGCAAGTACTAACACGTACAGCAGATGATTTGTTTTATGCAGTTATACGCACTTCAAGTGACTAAATACTATTTATTTTAACAAACAAGGCTACAGGCTAAATACTGGTAACTATAAACACTATCTGACATAAGGCCGAATCCTAAATGCTTCCTTTCCTTCCTTTTGCTGAGAAACCAAAGGAGTCAAGTGAAGGAACCTTGGAAGGAGTATAGGAAAGGAAGCATTTTGGACGTTGTACACTTGGCGAATATAGTGACATCTTTGAAAACCATTAGGAACGTAAACAACTGTGCAGCGGGTGGCAGGATATTAGGAGTGGTTCTTGTGATATCATAGGCAAACAACCCCAATTGAGAAAGCACGAGTAATTAGAAACACGAACAACTACGCAGTTCTACTCATTTTGCAAGATGCTTTGATCGCGTGAGCTTTGCCCTCTCCTTCACTCGAGGGGTATTGTACGGCACGTATTTTTAAGATAATGATTAACATGGACATATTCAAGGACGCGTATAGGGGCAAGGGGGCGCTTGCCTCTTCTCTCCTAGCCGTAGAAAATGTGGCACAAAATGTAGGGGTAATGTCATTCAAAACAAAAAAAGAAGGCAGTATTTGTATAGGCGCAGTCCTTGTCCCCCCCACACACAAAAATCGTAACATGGGCGCTCTTGGTCATATTCCTTATTTATTCATTACTTGTACCGAGCAGTGAGTACCGTCATATTCCTTTCATTACAACTGCAATTCTTCACGTTATTCTCTTTGAAAGACTTTCCAGCGAACTGCTACACATAAATGTTTCAGTGCTGTTTGTAAGTCATACTATTACATATATCAGCGCAAAGGTTTCAAAGCGTTCAGAATGCAGTGCAAAAGAAATGATACTATAGAAATTATCAACAACGTGATGCGTGCAACAAATTGCTGTAATGTTTATAGAGTAATTGTATATTATTTGAAATCAATTTTGTGACATTTTCTATTCCTCAATAGAACAATTTATATAGTGTGTTAAGTAAACAATATGAAGAAGAATAATCATCCTGAATATACCCATATCCTGTTTTGATGGCGGAATACAGCAGCACCTGTCATTATTAATGTACATAAGATGGCTACTGCTCACCGTTGTCCCGTGGCTAGGCTCGTGAAATTCTGTAAAACACGAAGCGGTCGTAGTTCAGTTGGTACAGCGCAGGGATTCCGCTAATACTTTCAGTTTGTGGGGGTGTAAAGTCAAGGAGGGGTCATGCACTGTTTTTATCGAAAGAGCTATCAAAACTATCCGGATATTGTTCGAATAATTATCCGGACAATTTCGTTATTCGAATCCGAATAATCGGATATCCAAATGACCGGATATCCGAACAACGGAGAAACGTATATGCGATTAATCGATTATCCGAAAAATGAGCAAACGGATATCCGTTTATTCGATTATCCAAAAACTAACAAACGGATATCCGTTTATCGATCATCGGAAAACGAACAAACGGATATTCGTTTATTCGATTATCCGAAAAACAAACAAACGGATATACGTTTATTCGATTGTCCAGAAAACAAACAAACGGATATCGAAATAGTTGTTGTCCGATGAACGATGAAACTTATAGAGCAAAGAAGTTTTTGTAATGTGGACCTCCATTTTTATTTTATGAGTGTTGACCTCATAGTGAGTTGTTGAGATCTATAATGCTGCGAGGAAAAGGGAAGAAAACGAGGATGTCGGCAGAGAAGAACACTCCAGAAGTAGAGGAATGTGTTGAGGCGGAGAAGACATACTGTTGCACTGATCCCGAAAAGGATCAGCCAATCATCCAGTGCAGGACGTGTGACGAATGGAGTCATATCGGTTGTGTCAGTGTCTCTTAGAGCCAGCTCGAAGAAGAGATGGAGGGGAGTAACCAGCTATGGGAATGTTCGAAGTGCAAGCACAAAGGAAATGTAGTCCGCGCGAAGGAAACGCGTTCTGAAGTGTCATTATCCACGACAGATCTATTGAAGCAAATGCTAGAGCTAATTAAACGCTTCAACGAGAAATTGGACCAGAAGAATAAACAAATTTTGCATATGGCTGAGCAGATGAAAGGCAGAAATGTAGATGTCCGTCTATATAATCCAGAGACTCCATGGCGACCAGCTGGTAGTCTGACATTGTGTATGGCAAAAAGGTCCCTGGTGCCAGTTAAAAGAGAACCTGTCAGTGAAACAGAAAGAGGATATTCTAAAGGCAGTGATCATTCCAGTGCCACGTGAGTTAGTCCTAGTCCAGTCCAGGAGAAAAGGAAAGCAAGGCATAGGGCGGAAGGAATCCTTAAGTCCGATGATATCCTGAGACCAGCCGAAGTAGGTTATGGAAAGCTTACCAAAGAGGATGAGAGAAGTCAAGTTGGCGAAGCTGTGACTAATAATAACACGGAAACCACTAATGACGCAAAAATTGGAAGTCGAGGCAAATACATACTCGGAGATTGCTTCGGGAAGGACCGTAAGAAGAAATTTCCTCTCAACAAGGTCAGGACGGTTTTCGATTGTGGAAAACAAACTCAATGTGAAAATGTAAGAAAGCAAGATACGTTGAGTAACCGCCTGAAAGTTTTGGAAAAACACATCGCCTCCAACGAAGAGAAGATGTGTGTTGAAGTACAAAAAGCTATCCAAGACAGAAAGACCTCGAACTCAGGTTGCAAAAAGTTAAAAGTGAAGGACTAAGAAGTACTGCAGATAGGGCAGAGTCTTGCATGAAAGATACCAATCAATTGTACGACCCAGCACACAACCTGGCCAGAAGATAAACAGATGAACAATCGTAGGATTCTCGGGAAGCAAAAAAGAAAGCCTACGGAGCTAGGCCGAGTAGTCGTCCAAGAAGATGGATGGTGAATAGGAATGATTCGTCATTAGATAACCTGGAAATAAATCAAGATGAGTTTCTTATTACTAGGAGGGTTGTCAAAGATGAAGAGTGGAGTAATGCTTCGCTATTGCGTGGTGAGGTTCAAGCTGAGATTTTGAATCAAGAAATAACATGCTTAGTAGACACAAAAATGGATTTTTCACTATGTAGTGAACACATGTGGAACAAGATCCATAGATCTGGTTATCGTCTACAAATTGTACCACGGGATGATGTAGTTTCATTGTTTTTTTCCGGAGCAAAAATAAATGGAATTTGCCAAGAAACTACCCTGCCTTTGGTAACCGATAATGTTGATGTTTACCATAAAGTTACGATCGGGAAGGGATTAAGTTATGACCTCATCCTAGGAAATAATTTTATTGAGAGGTACAAAGGACACCTAAATGTTGGAAATGGAAACATTACCCTCATGTTAAGGCGAGCGAAGGTAACAATACCCATAATGCTTGTACTTGCTACAAAGAGTATGAAAGAACATGAGTTGGTTGTCTAGGACGTGACCGTTGATTTTATTGATGTATGAATCAAAATCCTCTACAATGTTAGTTGAGAGTGAATGATGAAGAGTGTATGGGAACGTATGCTGATTCAATACTACCTACGACCCATCCTATCTTCAGTGAATAGGTTACAACGAAAGAAGTTTGTTTGCTTCAGTGGTAGAAAAAAAGAACGTTGATAAAGCAGTCCATATGGTGAAAAGGTCAGATGGTGAAAAGGTTCAGTACATTCATCAGTACCAATAGAGTGACAAAAGGTTGTAAGAAATATTAAAACGGAAGTTTGCCCTGAAAATAAAGTTCTCCAGACTACGAAAGACCATGGCACCATAAGATGTCCTAGCCTGATTCCCGAAAGAGCGTGGAAGATAGCTGTTGACGAACGCATCAATATAAATGGCATGAAACGCGAGGATAAGGTCGGCAGTACGGTGAAGATGTCCACAAAGACCCAAAGTGTCGAGAAGACTCTCGTGTAAAAGGGTGAATTGTGCGGAGTCGTGATGCTGTCGCCTCCCCACCGAGAAGATTGATTGATATGTTCCCAATTAGTTGTATTGATTGCCCCCCTATGCCTTATGCTTGAGGTTGAAGCGTGTTGATAGCCCTGAAGATCTAGTAATTGATGTTAATATTGAAAAGCAACGCTAAAACAAGAAGTCTGATGCGTGCGAAAGCCTGGAGGTAGCTTAATGAAGACAGTCCAGGGTCAACTGGTTTAGAGATCGTCACAGGTATGTTACTGATTTTTTGAAGAAGTAGCTCAAGTGTCCCACCCTTTTAGTGGTGATGAGATTAGAAGCCACTCAATTCACCAATGCCAGATATGGTTTTCTATAGTAGCAACTAGTAATGAAGAGGGATGTGGTGCTAGATCCCAACCATCGGATGCAGTGGAGTTGTAGTTGGAAGAATTAGGAAGTTGAAGTTATGTGAATGTGAATTTTGATATATATAGTGAGTGGCAGAAGTATAATTTAAAGGAAGAAAATATACTCAATACATAGTTGTTTTATTTTGTATATATGTATTACCCACCTAGGCAGGAAATTTCCTAGTAGTGCTCAATAGTCCAGAAGCCACTTAGTGTTTTTATTATTCTTGTTGATCTCGTATACTTGGAATATGGACGAGGACTCTATTGATGACGTATGTCCAGGATATCCCTTGTCGAGCGCCATATGTAACCGAGTGATCCACCGCTTACATGTGGACAAAACTAAAAACAATAATGAAGTGTATTTGAACGACTACTATCGCCGCGGTCGAGCATAACAGATGTCGCCTGCGCATCAATCATGTCAATTCGTGTTTACGAGTGTGATTATCTATTATATATGTAAACATACATATGAATAAATGTTAAGGAACATTATTTACTGTTTTAGTAAGAAGGAAAAAGACTTGTTACTCACTCAATGATTCTGGAGCAATGGAAGCTACCAGCTTGTAGAAACTTGTGAGATGTATTTCAGTGACCCAAACGGTTGTGTAACTGAAATCAGACGATGTAGTAAACATACCTTTTTATGTTGCAAGGTAGTTTATATTCTTTGTTTTTCAGGATATCTTGGCAATTCCTGAGGCAGTAGTATACCCATATGGAATACCCTTCAGTTGTAATTGCTCTATGAATGGAGAGCTATCTTTGGTTATTTCCAAGTTCATTCAGCGTTCGCTTTAGTGGTGATGATCCCTTTCGTTGGAAATTCCCATTATAGTTGAAACTTGTTTGAGCGGAAAATGGTCGTGGATGGGTTCTCGATGGTGGCCAGTATACTAAAAGCTGGCGAATAACTCATCATTCAGCATTATACAGGACGGTATAGACTGAGCCAGGACCTTGTGATCTTAAGTGGTACGAATTATCCATACTTCGTATTGTTACTTGAACTGTGTCCGAAACAGTGGATGGACCCGCATACCGTTATAAATGTCACCGACTGTTACAACTTCTTTAGTTCGCATTTCGATCGCACAAAGCTTTTCAGTCAGCAAAATGACAGTCTTCTTTTCCGTATCGATAGTGTCCCAAACATTCTTAAATTCGTGATACTCTTTCCCAGCGTTGATAAAATTCGACCTACCAGCATCTTCTCTGACATCATATTTTCTTATTGCTTGTTTATTTCGTCATTTAACTCCACAAATAATTTTCGTAACTTGGCAGTGTGCGTACTAATGTCATGTGTTCGGTTCCATTCAGCAGTATAGAATGCTTCCATCAACATATTTAGATGCTGAGAACTGCTACATTGAAACCTGCTGCACAACGTGTAAGTAGCATCGCCCCAGGCCTGCATTGTGGATTGCCGCGGGCAATTTTAGAAATTTAATTAATTTTACCCCTTTACTTTTTTCTTATCCGAAACTCTATAGACGACACACAATTGCGTTGTGTGGATTGACAGCTCGGTAATTGAGACGCGCCCCCTTGAATGAATCTATAAAACAAGTTGGGACACGTATTTCTTGAATGAGACTCTCGCTGTTACCTTGCTCTTGCATTACGTGATTTATTCAGAAAATAATTATACATTTTTTTGTTACTCACAACCCTTGCTTCTCGCCCCTTTCCCTGGCTAGGAACAAATTTGTACTATGGAATGCCGCGAGGCTGTTCCATCGTGGACGAAGAAAAAAATATATAAAAAATTAATGAGTTTTGAAAAAAAGAAAGAAAAAATAGTTGGTTTTTTGTTTACGATCCCTTTACCAGACAACACAAGTGGAGATAATGAAGTCATTGCCTAGGGTCCAACGCCAATTTAGTTCAAGAAAAGTAGGAGAACGGGTAAAGATGAATATTTTGAAAACCAAATATGAAATAAAATTATTGAGAGAATTATAAACACTGATTTTGCATAATAAAATGTAATTTGACTATACTTGTGCTGAAAAGCTTCCAAAAACCTTAGTAAATTACAGAAAGGTAACGAACACGAAAAGAATCATTGAATATAAGTTGGTGTTGAGATATGCAGGAATATAAACACTGATTTTGCATAATAAAATGTAATTTGACTGAATTTGCATAGAAAAGCTTCCAAAAGAGTTGATAAGTTATAGAAAGGTAACGAACACAAAAGAATCATTGAATATAAGTTGATATTGACATATACTGTACAAGAACTAACACAGAAACAAGAACTTATTGTACTGAATAAAATGTAATTTGACTAAAGTTAAATAGAAAAGCTCCCGAAAGCGCTGGTAAATTGCGCAAGTGTTGAATATAAGTTGGTATTAACATATATACAAGAACTGACACAGAAACAAGAACCTATTGTACTGAATAAATGTAATTTGACTAAATTTGCATAGAAAAGCTCCCGAAAGCGCTGGTAAATTGCACAAATGTTGAATATAAGTTGGTATTGACATATACAAGAACTGACACAGAAAGAAGAACCTATTGTACTGAATAAAATGTAATTTGACTAAATTTGCATAGAAAAGCTCCCGAAAGCGCTGGTCTACTGGACGTCTCGGATTTACAACCGCTTTTAACCCTTATTCTTTTCGTTTAATTTGTTCTTTGTCTTTTTATCTACGTTCGTAAGTGCTGCTGTAATTGTCACAGTTCCTACAGTTTATTTGCTGTCAAAAATAAACATTCTAACTATTCATTTACATGTAGAAACCAGGTAAAACCATCAATATATGCCTTAAAAGCAAAGTATGTTATATTCATTATAGCTTGCCTTCAGTTTTACATTATCCATGCTCCAATCTTGCTTTCGGAGAGTGTTCTTTGCCTCAGGCTTAACAGAATTCTCATTTATCACCAATTGCTTTTACTTGTGTGGCAATTACAATAGTAAAATGTATTTAAAACAATTGAACGAAGACAAAAAGAGGAGCGATTCCTGGAATGTCATCAAAGATTTCAACCTATATTCTCAAGATTAGAAGCCGAACTGTTAACCAGTAGCCCAATTGGGAGTGAATTTTCACATTACCTTCGATTAGTTTGCTATATTGAGAAAATAAATCTGTAGCAATCTTCACTACTTGGTCTTGTGACAAACATAGTATTTTCTGAACTTGTTTTTCTGGGTTGGTAAAAAGTTATTTGTCAGCTACTTTGTTGACACAAGCTCTCTTGACAGATGAGCGTTTTTTTACAATGCCTCTGCAGTGTTATCTTGACAGTGCCTCTGGAGTGTTATTCTAACAATACCTCTGGAGTGTTATTCTAACAATGCCTCTGGAGTGTTATTCTAACAATGCCTCTGGAGTGTTATTTTGACAATTCCTCTGGAGTGTTATCCTGACAGTGCCTCTGGAGTGTTATTCTGACAATACCTCTGGAGTTTATCCCGACAGTGCCTCTAGAGTGTTATTTTGACAATA
>JAGDQP010001518.1:594-27319 GCA_022664845.1 Lepisma saccharinum
CCCTTAGCTGTTACGTTTTATAGTGTATTTTTGTTTTATCTTGTGAAGGCCCATTTACAGCCTTCCTCGTTTTACTTTTTGATAAGAAAGACTCTATACACCTTTCGTATGTTTTATTCGCTCTACTGGCCATTTACACCACTAGACTGTTTGTGAAGACCTTTTACTTCTTCATCTTTTATATGCTTTTGTTATTTTAATTCATAAACAGCTAAGTTTTGACATGACTAAGATAAGGGGCTTCCCCGCATCGGGACGGGCGTAAGCCATAGTGCTGTTACCGCCCATAAAATTCATTTTATCTTTATCTTAACATATACCGCCATCGGGGGTTACTTTGGACAGAGGATTTTTACTGTGACTTCTTTGTTATGTGTCGTCAAGATATTTTTTCTCTCTTACGCCATTTTTATATACTTTGTAATGATGCTAACGGTAGTTCTGAATTCATGTGAAAAATCCAAGAATTTAAATTCCATGCTTATATGCCCAAAGGTTACAATGTAAAAGGGGGCTATTTTGGGCATAATACTTTCTGACCTCGTGGCTGGAGGGTTACATGTATAAAGGTGCTATTAGACAGAAGAAAATAAGAGCAGATCGTCCCTTTTTATTTGGGGGCAACTTTAAGTTTCAATTGTATTGGAAATAAAGATTCCCTGACAGGAAAGTAGGTGTAATTAAAACATCTACACAGGAGTGTACTGTAGGGGGCTAGCAGGGGCTCGCGCGAACCTTTTGTTAAATATTTATATTTGTACCGAGCACTTTATTAAAATTGCTGGCGAGGTAAAAATAAATAATGTACTTATCTCATTTAAGCACATCCTTACGTAAGAGTCATTTTACTTTCAGAGTTGAAATGGAGGTAACTTCCGATTTTTTATACACCAAGCCTCTGTATGTGCAGATGCCATTAATATTAAACAGTGAAAAGTGTGTGATTGGACCGGGATCGAACCCCTGAACCTTTGGATTACCGTTCCAATGCGCTACCACTGCGCAGTGGGACTGGGTGGCGCAGTGGTAGCACATTGGGACGGTAACCCAAAGGTTCCGGGCTCGATACCCTGTCTAGTCACATACTTTTCACTCTTTAATATTAAAGTCATTTTATTCTTAAAATAATTTATCGTGGGTATAATGACGATACGTTAACGTTCAATCGCTATGCAATAACACTACAGCGAATAACATTCGCTGTATATATTCTTATGCGCTAATGTGTGTGTGTGTATTGCTAGGGCTACCATATCTTCGTATTTTGTACAGACAGACAGGTGAGAAGATAGAGACGATTTTTCACCAACGAATGCAAAATCACGGTTAAATCGTCCTCAGCACCTTTTGAAGACCTCTGAACATTAGTGTTGCAAACTATTTTCGTTAATAATGATAATAATAGTAACAATAATAATAAAAATAACAGTAACATTATAAATAAAACAACATGGGCACAATTACTACTACTAATAGTAGTAGTAGTATTGCTTGCAATAGTACGAACGTTAATAATCATACTAGTAGTTATTACTACTACTACTACTACTACTACTAATAATAATAATAATAATAATAATAATAATAATAATAATAATGTTATTTTTAATTATACTGTTACTGTTATTAGTATTATTATCATTTTTAACGAAAGATAGTTTGCAACACTGATGTTCAGAGGTCTTCAATATGTGCTTAGGACGTACCAACTGTGATTTTGGATTCGTTGCTGAAAAATCGTTTCTAACTTCTCGGCCGTCTGTCTGTACAAAATACGGACATTATGGTAACCCTAGTATTGCTGATATTTCTGCACGTTTAGTGACTTGTGAAGGAAGGATATTTGTGACGATTTAAGCTAAATAGAACTTGCGGAAAATGTGTTTAAAATATTTTATCTATTTTTTCTTGCGAGACCCTTTGTTAAATTATTCGGAAGACATCCGTGCATCTACACGTCTTCAAACGTCAAATAAGTAGTTTACATCTTTCAGAGGAACGTTTCCGGCTTTTTATGAAAGAAAAACAATGCAGAATATTTGGAACATATAACAATACTTCTCTGCTGTCTTGTTTATGTTACAGCTAACTTTAAGCAAACCAAAACCCTTTCCTTGTCTTCAAATTCAGAAAAAAATACTTTGAGAAACTACAATGCTGTACAATGGGAATGAAAGAGAAGTCCAATACAAATTAACCTAACCAGGGTTTTTTTTACTGCTGAAATCTCAGATAAATGAAAATGGAGATTCAAAAAAATGTTAAACTTTATTTTATAGGGGTCTCTAGTAAATTTTGACTTCGACCCATCACGATAGATCATATACATCTAGTTAAAATCCACTTATGACCCTGCCAGAACTCGAACACGGAACCTTCGAAACTGGAGATTAAATTTCAACCAATTTACACAGAAACATGCAAAGTAAAAAGTAGCTGTGATAATTCAACACAATGCTGTGTCCCAGTGTGACTACCACTTTTTGTGCTGAATCAACACAACATTTTGGGTACTGGAAAAAAGTTACAACTGCAACAAGATTTGAATATGAGTTGTTGAGTTAGAAGACCAGTATCTTACAGTCTGAGCTAAATCACAAGACAGAAAAAACACTAGATTCAAACAGTATAGACGGTAAAAAAGTGTTGCTGAACCCCAAACACAAAGTTGCTCTCACGACTTATCCAATGATTTCATCACTTTTCCATATGTCAATTAGAGATCAGATCCCCATTCATTAAGAACATTTTCATTTCTATGAAAGCAAGCACAGAATTTGACCTGTTGTTATGATAAGAAAGCCGTAATCCTGGTTAAGTGTTTGGCTATCGCCATCTTAATTGCTGGCTTTTATAGAAACGAAACATTCTCAATGAATGTAAATTCTGGTTCCCAATTGACAAATGGGAAGTGGTTAAGCCATAGAATAAGTCGCACAAGTAACTTAGTTTGTTTTGGGGATTCAGCAGTAGCCCCTGTGTGATGCGCATTGTGCACTCACCGTGAACGACGCATGGGTGATGTGAAGTCAGCGCTCAACATATTCTTGAGCAACAGAACGAAATAAGGTGGAGTTCCAAGGTTCCCAGGAATACCAAAGGCACTCTGGTACTCAATTTGATAGAAGGCTGAGTGCATCTCAGAGCGCCAGGCATGTGAGCACTGAAGAAAAGTCTACAGCGCCCTGCCCGGGATTTGAGAGCAGGTCACTCGATTCATAAGCAGACGCCCTACCGCTTGAGTAACGACGACTCCTCAGGTTCAAATATGAAGGCTATTGTAATCATATGAAATGCTGAAAATGCAATCTAGTACGGGTATTTCAAAACAAAAAAATGACTTTATGGTAGTAGCCTGATAATACGTTTCGCATTAAGACAGACCAATATTCCCGAAGTTTCCATTAAATCAAAATATACCATCTCTTATATATTGCAGGTGGTGATAAAGTCATTACAATGTCCTCTACACAAATTTCACTTTCAAGTTCTTCTGACTAATACATTATTTGCATCCCAGTTGAACTCCTTTTTTATAAAAAAATGGACAAATTTCACGCGGACATCTTGAAGGAGATCCTTATGGTTCTGACGGTGTGCTGTAACAATCCCACTGTAATATTTAATTTGTTCTTTTAAAAGAAAGGCACACACCAAGACATTCGCCCTTTTGCAGAAGAAGAGGTTCTATAGAAGTAGCAACTATTAATATCACAAAAGCATTTCACGTTTTAATACACCCAAAGTAAAATGTAGTAATGCCCAAAGTAACCACGAAAAAATATAGTAATACCGAAAGTAACCCCAAATTTGCAAAGAAAAATGGTTCTAGTAAAGTGTTAAAGAATTTTTACAAGGTACAGACAGCTCTTATATGTTTTACTAAATCAAATTATCTATCAGTTTTCCTATTTTGAGGTTACAGGGTCACGCAGTACTTCTGATATTGAAAACTATTTTTTGACAGAAAGGAATTGCATTTTGGATTTCTTTTTATTTCGCTATTTGTTTGTAACCAAAGGGATAAACAACAAATACCAGTAGCAAGTCAACTCCCTACCCTAATTGGAACAATTGCTCAGACTTGTATCATTCATGGAACAAACAGTAAAACTTGTAAAATCCTGATGCGTTCGTTTTTGCCCAAAGTTTTTATGAAATTTGGAGGTACAACATTGTATTTTGAAAGTACGATCAGTAGTACTCATTTTAGGCAGTACCTTTACCTCTGAAAATTTTTGGGTGTACAAAACTGTAATTTTGTACTCCTAATTCTAGAGGTACAATCAGCAGTACCTTTACCTCTGATCTATAAAATATCTATAACATGACTAAAATACATGAACAAGTATGGAAGCATTTTGACCAATTCAGAAAATATTTATTACAATGTCCACCTTGACAATATCTGCCTGAAAGAGCAGATTCCTCTCCCCCTCATGTGATAATGGAACATACACCAATTTAATGAAATAATGACTTTATGTTTTACGCGAAACAAGAAAATAGTTCTTTAGAATATGACATACACTCTATTGAACATGTACCAAGCAGCCATTGCTCAGTGTGTAGAGCGTTAGTTTGGCATTCGGTGTTTTTTTCGGGCTTTCCCTCAGTCACATAAGGTTAATGATGGGGTTGTGCTTTAAAACAAGGCTCTTGTCAACTTGTTTCCCAAACCCTCATCCCATCCCTCGGCTTTAGTCATAGTTGCCTAAAGGACGTAAATGAAGTTAAAGTTCTATTGAAAACTTACGTAGACTACCAATTACAAATATTCCGTGTATGTTTACATTCTATTCAAGAAGATATGTTTAACGAAAAGAGTGTCTAACAAGAAAATAATGAAAAGAGTCTTATATGATGCAATGTATTTAGGTAGTTAGCATCTATTCCCAGCCCTCAGAGTAAGACGCAACTTCAGCTGTTTCCCTCAAACTCGTAACTTCTTTGTGAACAATCTAAGTTTAAACAAGTACTTGACAGTCAAAACTACCAAATTCAAGTGCTTTTTCTACTCTACCATGGTGTGGAACCCAATGTATGACTGTCTACTGAATAGAAAAAAATATTTTTAGGTTAAATAGGATATCTTTCCTTTTAAAAGGATTTATTTCGTTTATTCGTGACAGATTATCTGACATTGCGTACACTTCCTTAAAGAGCATACTGGCACACTATAGAAACTTTCCCATCTAGAATAGTAGTTATGGAATTACACTAGTGTACACATCTTGATGAGGTCACCAATCTGGAGAATTTGTACTATATATAACGAATTCTGTACAGTTCACAATAATCTTGACGTATGCTATATGTCGCCTAAAGAATTTAGAGATGCAATTGTCAATAAAGTCTGTACAACTACTTTGTAAAGCTCAACACTATAATTAGGCCATTGCCTGTTGTGTTGTCACTAAATAAATAAATCTTCCATGATGGATGTCTTTCTTCAAATAACTCTACTCTGTTTTCAGTAGCTTGGTTGGTTAGGCGAGACCACCTGCACGTTATCCCCGTCCACGACAATTCTTTTTCTATGGTAATAAAATTGCCTATTGAAAACTCTATCTGATATCGGAGATTGAAAAGTATAAAAAATCAAGGTTGTGTGCTTCAAGTGTACAGGAAATGCAGTTTTCTTACAGTGCATTTAGATACGTAGGTGAATAGATCAAGAGTGTGCGTGTCCGAGAGAGAGGAGGGGAGAGGGATAGAGAGAAAGAACGGAAGGAAAAGACAGAAAGTATTTAAAGAAAAATCAAACCTTACGAAGTTCATTCTTACTATACTGGTATATTTCTAGTTGGTGTTCCAAGTGTATGTATGACCTATGATATATTACAAGATGTTCGGAAATAAAACATTTAGGACCTTTTCAACATCTTTCCATAACATGTCCTCTTTTATACGAAGGTTTCTTTTATACTTTAAAGTTAATTTTTGTACACCTTAAATGACTAAATATCTATATTTATATTTGAAAAAACAAGTACATTAAACAAAATTACACGAATAGCATACTTCGAAACATAAAATTCAATTATAGACAAATATAAGAAATGAATATAATTCTACATTTAATGGAGTAACACACTTCACCAGTGCTAATTCAAAACACAGGTCTTTCACTGCCAGGCCACAAGAGCAGTTTTACTAGCACCACATCGAAACAGGGAAAAGTAGAAAAATATATCAATAAGTCTAAGCGTGGATTAATGAAACAACAGAACCGTTGTTTTTTTTTTACCAGTTAAACATTTATTTAACAGGAAGGTGTCGTCTTACGTAATGTTTGCTTAAATAATTTCGAACAAAAGAAAAATGATGTTCTTTTGTAATATACTGTTAGTGAACACAAACAATAATATGCAAACACACACATCCAAGCACCCATCAGAAGTTGCTCGCAAAAACGTGACTACACAGAGTTGCTGTTTATTCCCATTTAGTTGCTCAGAATGATCAGTTTACAAACGCACACACATACATACAATGTTATATGTATAGTGGAAGTCACTGCCGAGTCCTAGTGGTTAAAAAAAGTTAGAGAGAGGAAAAGAAATGAAGAGTTTAATTCTAATGTAAGCATCAGTATCCATTATGTGGAACAGGAATTTGCACTTCGAATATTTCACAAACCACAAAAACAAAACACTGTTGAGGGAGTCTGGTGGATGAGGAAAAAAAATAGAAAGGGAGAACTGTGGCGGTGACTCTGATGATTCGTATGTGTCAGTGTGGAAAGTATCCCTCCACCCCCAACCATGTGGTTGCATATTTCATTTAACCACAAGTGTGGATACGCTAAAGTACAAAGTAACTCTCAGACGGAGTTTATGTGCAAAAACACAAAGTCACACTTTTAAGCGACCTCCTCGTGAATGACTTTTCCCACCCAAATTCCAGAAACTAATAAAACGCCAGGTTGTACAATTACTTCAGTTGCTGATGTTTTCTTTCGTATTTACAATGCTTTCGCCTTGCTGTCTTTGACATCATCTGGTTACTTGACACTTAAATTAAATCCGCACGAAAGTTTTCTCTTATATCTTTGATGTTTGTCCATGTCGGCTTTTCATCGCCATTTTGTTTTGGTTATTATTGTCCATTCTAATGTGATAAAACAGAATTACTTAGCCGAGGGTTATCGCATAAGCCTTGGAAACTTTGTTTTGTAAATAATAATTACCGTACCACAAAATATATTGTATTATATATACGTATTGGACACCCCGTCACGTTGTGTTGTCACTAGATGGTAGAAATGGTCAAGGCCAGTGAATGGAGGGCGTGGTAACTCAGTGATTATTCAATCGTCTTGCAGAATGAACATGTCTAAGTTTGAACATCGTTCTTACATAAAATAGCCATTTTTTACAGGAAGGATGTAAGAGAATGTGACACAGTGCTGGTGGAATATATTTTTACCTATTCCTGTGTGATTTTGAACTGATACCTAAGTTCAAGGAGCAGTTCCCTGGAAGACGATTTTGGACATGGGAAGGCCATTGTTACCCCGGTGAAACGTGAGCTTGTCTGATGTACATATTTTGAGGCTCATGGTATTCGTCACGTTCCCAATCTTTAGTTGAGTGTGATGGACGTAGCAGACGAGTATTTTGTAGGTTCATCGATGCTGCTTGCGAACCTTCCTTTGTGCTAGAGGAGAAAAGCATCTGGAATGATAATGCCTTGTTGGAATTTTAGGAGAAAGATCTGAAAGTGATGAGGAAGAAGTTTTGATACGTAGATGCCCTGCGTGGAACTCTCTCGTGATATAAGACACAAATAACAGGCTTATAAACAATAATGAAAATTCAGTTCATGTATAGAACAACAAATGATGTAACATGAAACATTGTCATTTATCGAAAATATATATTTTCTTATTTCCTTTACAAATCAATCATAATCTAACTTATACGCGTAACCAAACCCTCTAACGTATGATGTACAGTCTCGATTCAGAGTAAACGTTCTTATTTTGTAACTGAAAGTTTCTCAGTAAATCGTGTGATCATAAACCTTGACAGAGGTTTCTTTGGTCTTCCTCAGACACAAAACAAAATTTGAGATACTGCTTTGTAATCAGGTCCGGAAAGCTACCTTTTTCATATTTATCTTCGAGGTAATGTAAGACTATTGACGACTTTATCTGAAGCCTTGACACTATAAAGAGAATAGAAAGGTTTTGAATAGAAATTTTAAACCCTTAAACTCTTATTAGAAGTAGCTGAATTAGCTTGTAATTGTAAAGGCTTCATGAAGATTTCATTAGCCTTCAATATATCGTCGTTACAACAAGAATTCAACTGCGATTTCTCTTATATGACTATCTGCTCTAAAGCGTCCCCACCATTTCAGTCAAGGTGAATGTATAAGTCATGGAAAAGTTAGCTCATGCTATCCTATGCATAATAAAGTTGTATTAGAATAATTGCACAGGTCACCGTTTTTTCTCTAAAACAACTACAAGTCTCTAAATGTTAATGGCTGGAATGTAACTTTGATTTTAAACTGCTACAGAAAAAACAAAGTCCAACAAGTTATTAAGTTTCCTCTTTAGTAATTAAACCTTCTTATTTCATGAAGCTTAATAAACTTTTGCAATTTACAAAATTAAAATCTTAATTAAATCTCCAAGCTCTGTCCTCAAAACCTTTTCAGACTTTATTCATCTATTTTGAACTTTGCTTTTTAAGTAAGTTTAATTATCAACTCTTTTGACCGAATTGAAGTAACAAAAGCTGATTCCGTAACAATGTTAGAACCATTATTCAATGATTACTAGGCATCTCAATTTAATCTATGTTTTAAAAGTGTTTTCAGACACGATGTTTCCTTATTTCAGTGAATTCAAAGGTTGATTGTGAAAACTTAACAAAATCATTTTATGTTTCTTTCTGATATCCCACAAAATTTAATGAAAATAATTTCCTAGAATTCTAGGTAGAAACATTCCAATATAGATAGAACGATAAAAGTTGGTATACCTTTTCAACTTTTACAAAGAACTTAATCATAAAATATTTAAGAAAATTATGTTGTTCTAGCTATAATATTACAAGTTTAATAACGTTTTATCAGATTTCATAAAACCAAAATAATCTCGACTTCTCCGGATTTCCTATGAACGCTTTATTTTTAGCTGTGCAAGTACGTATCAAGATGTCTTCACATTGCCAAATACTATCAGGTTGTTGCCACTGTCTCTACGTTGCTTACTTTTTTTTCCTGTGATTCCTGTATCACTGCTAATTTCCTAACTGTTTGCAAAGGCATTTTCAGTGAAACGAACTGATTCGTTTTCCAAAATATTTGGTCCGCTTTTGTTTCTCCTACATAACGAATATTCTATTTTCTTAACTCTCTCGATTTCTCGTTTTTATTGCATCTATCATTGATAAATAACAGCACTAATACACCTTGAAAAAAGTTAGGCATCCTTAGCTTAGGAATAACAAATACGTCTAAAACTTTTGCAGTAATTTCCTGAGCCCTATATAAAATTTGTAATGTCCGACTTTGAAATTATCGCGAAAATTATTATTTTACTTCGGATATTATTTCTCGTGTCTTATTCTTAGTTAGCAACACTGCGCTCCTTGCTTCAAATGCGAATATCAACTATACAATAAACTGAATCCATTTACAAATCATTTTCAACCCCAAAACGGGAACTTTTGTCTCCCAATATGCACCATACTGATACAAATGTACTCCCACAGCGTTTTCTCTTCAAGTCTCGTTTCGGATTGATAGTGAATTACTAATGTCAGGGGATAGTTTGCATGCTTCAAGTTGGAAACCCTTTATCTCGGAAACAAAGCGGACCCATGTTTATATGAACTTATTTTCTTGTTTCTGTGTGAGGTGAAGTTTGTTCCACCAATTAAGATACAACCTGTATAAAAGAAATATAAATATTTAGTGTGCTATGTTAAATTACAGAAAGTTTGCTGTTGCTTGTCTAAACCAACAGATAAAATCATAGCAAGCTAGCTTTTTCTACGAAACTAAACACAAATGTCAAAACTCAATTCTAAATGCAATGTTATGTCTAACAAATACATTTTGAGAAACTTGAGTACGGATTGAAACTGTGGCGCTTCCTCAGTGCAGATTTACAGTCTGAGACTTTTCTCACATGACTATGGAAACTGGATATCCAGAGTTGTAGACGGAAATGACCTCAACGTAAAGCCATACATATAATACTATAAATGGTACTCACGTTACGTCCCAGAACAGAAATAAATGTGTAAAAATATATATTCTCCGGCTTCTATGTCTCCCTGGGGTGTTGTGTGATTAATAATAATGTTATCTGCTCTGGTGGTCTAATTCTGGTCTCTACTGGCTTATTCTGAGACTATCTGACTTTTTGTAACGAAAATCTAAAAGTTAAAAAACTACACAAAACGGTAGTGAAGGTGTCGTGTTGACATAGCCCCACAGCCAATTATTTGACCTGTTTTAAATGTGACAAGGTGACCCCGCTGGGGCACTACGGCGTTCCTGCTGCTGCATTTCGATCGTAACTCGAGTGTGTGTGTGTGTATGTGTGTGGGTGTGTGTGCTTGTATGTAAATATATCCCCTCTCCCCCTTCCCTTTCTACTTCATCCTATGTTTGTTCAGTGATTACGTGATGTATTCAATGGAAGACGATTGTGCTACGAGCAACGGGAAATTACAGTAAATTTTACATGTAAATTTTCTACATACCATCACGAATATTGTTAGCTGGAAATGCGGTAACAATAATATTTCTCATTTTTCCTCATTTGTAAATATCTTTGTCGTGCTTTATTTACATTTTTCTGAACATTCCGCGTTTTTTAACTGTACGACAAATAATATGATCGCACTAATGAAGCTCTCTTCGAAATTAGGCTAATCAAAATGCGTTAACTTTTTTATTTCCATTATTCAGATCCAATTGTTTAGTGACGATCGTTATTGCGTACGGATCGGCACCGGGGGTGGCAAGAGGAATCAAATCGTGATGCTGTCAGCCTTTCTGACAGTATTTACAGAAGATGTTTGTTTTTGTCCTAAAGTTGCTCAGTTTTGTTATTCTTTAATATTATCGTTACGATATTATATTTGCAGAAATGTACTGTAACTACAGTTCCATATGTAATATTTATTTTCAAACATGTCACACGCGGGTGATCTAACTATATTGGGCTATTTAGACAAATTATCTCCACTTCTAACTCAATCAGCCGTAGCTCAGTTAGTAGAGAGTTGCCTTAGAATCAGAAGATCCTGGAAACGATCCCAGCTGCAGATTTTTTTCAGGTTTTTCATTAGTCACACTAGGCATATGAGGGATCAGTACCTCCAAACTAGATCCTGAATTACTACCTTCCAACTCTCTCCCCCTACCCTATTCCGGCCTGAGCCAGTGCTACCTAAAGACCTAAGCAAATTAAATTAAAATACTTATAAGAGAAGCGTTTCGGTTCGAACTCGTGCATATATTCATACCCAAAACTGGTAATGCCTACAAAATAATTCGACTGTGTAAGACTGCGTTTGTCCGCTAGAGGGCTTTAAAGATTTGAAGCGAGAGAAAGGCATAGGTTCCCGGAGTTTCGATTCAAATACTGAAGTTATATACTTGAATATACCTGACAGTGCTGACAAAGATATATATATATATATATATATATATATATATATATATATATATACGAAGTCTTGTCAAAAAATTCCTATTCGAACCCAAACACTTTCCTTGTTACTGATGTTTTTACGTAAATTATATATCTTCATAACTCGGGTAGTCTTTAAACTTTAGCCTGCTTATTACTTTACACACTTATCTTCACTGATTAATATTACAAATTATTCCGATAAAAGTTAACATAACACCCTCACATAATTTTTTTACAGAGAGTATCAATTGGCCATCAAAGTACATTGTAAATCAATAAATGTGTTTGTAACAAATTACTAACGCTCAACAATATAAAATGTGTATTTCTCACGCTGATACTAACGTAGTATGTGGCTTCTTAGAATTTGATCTACTCTTTACTTCGAATTCGAAGCTCAGGTTTATATCTGGGGTACAGTATAATTTCACAAAACAACATTCAAATAATTCTCTACTAAACAAACTTTCCTACCACTAAGACCCAAGTCACCTGGATTACGGACTTTGCCACAAGTCCCATTCAACTGGTTGCATGTTTAGTCTGTTATGGAGATGTTAAATACAAATCCATTTGTTCATATCCTGAGGAAGGTCTTCCTAATTTAAAGCGTTATGCTTAACATTTCCTTAATGGGAGTATTTTCTAATCTTGAATATGAATTCAGTGTTTAAACTTTACTTCTGTTTATATACTATACTGTTTAAACTTTATCTCTCGTTTTAAACTTTTTTGTTAATTATATAGCCTATCAGTTCATGCTAAAAGAATTTACCGTGTGTTTTTGCAACAGATATTTCACTGAGCTTTTCCAAAATAAGGGTTAACCCGTTTGTGCCCACATTGATTCATTTGGAGTAACTTTTCTACTATTAGAAAATCACTTTATCCAACTACTTTTTATGTTTCCTGAATACCTTACAATTATTTCGGCTTTCAGCTTTGAACACTCTTTTCGATTTATAAAAAGAAAATATTTCCGGAATCAAAGGAATGTAGTCCAATCTACAAAGCTCTTTACAAATGCCCCCCCCCCCCCATAGCAAAAGCTTGGACTTCTCTGCATCAGACGCGTCGCCAGCCACAAACAGTAAGGATGCCCACAAAAACTTTGTGTGGTAATGGGTCACGATAAACTATTTTACCTCGTATATACACATTTAAATGTAGATCTTTATTTAGGGCCAAGAAACCTTGTAGACGCCAGGCCTTCTAGCCCTCTGTGTCTGCTAGGCGATTCAATGGTTTCGGAAAATTCTCTAGATTCGTTTGTTTTGCATACTTTTACCCCTAAGTTAACGTATTGCAAACAATCCTGTTCCTGCAGATATCCTCAACCACAAGAGGCTATTATGTAATGTAGAACAGCTCCAATGAGTTGACAGAGAACACTCATTTGTACCTCTCTCCATGACATTGATCACTGTTTTCGTATTCCACCCCTCTTTTCACACCTCATTCTCCCCTATTCATGAAAGAGCGGTTCATTTGTGGGATAACTCTCCTGTTAAACAGTAGAAAGCCCCTTAATTAAAGACAGGTGCATTGGCAGAAATCTGGCAGATTGCCCGACCACACTCCAAACTGTTGCTCTACAAGCCATGGCAGAAATTTGGCAAGTCGCCATCTTGACGGCAACCCCCCGCAGATACGCTATTCCATCGCGCCATTGGAAAATGCGGCATGATTCATGTGTGAGTTGTGGATGAGCCAAGGGGAATGGACGATAAAGACGCGCATGCGTACAACACTTTTTCTATTTTGAAGCCACTCCTTCTTCTTTCGAAGTACAGAACGAATAGAGAATGAGGAAGCAAAAAAGAACGATAGATTAATGGAAATGATAAAGAACAGAAGCAAGCAACAGTTGCTCTGATTTGTATTCCTAAACAAATTAAGTAATAAAAAAACAATGGTTCCTAATGTTAGCAAGGAAAGCAAAGAAATTTCTACTAAAAGGAATTTGAAATTAGTCTATTCTCTTTTATAGCTTATGCTTTAGAATTATCGTTTGCTAAAACGAAAGAAAAATATAACTTTGTCGCGTGGTTTAGTGACGAAAGTCACTCACTTCTCATCAACATAGGAGAGGTAGTACAGGTTCGAATCTAGGGTATGATGAATTTTTCTAACCAATTTCCTGGGGATTGACTCTCAACTGAACCAATCAAATGCCACAATGATTCACAAGTGCCACTACTTCCTTCGTTCCTACGAGATCGGTCACTCGCATTTATTTAACTAATTTTAGACATTTATATTTGGGTTTCAGAAGAATAGCATACTACTATAGATCTCATTAATAGACAAACAGTTTCTTTCCATAAGATAAGATAAAATGTATCGTATGGTCGTTAACAGCATCACGGCTTACGCCCATCCCGAAGTTCCTCTCCGTAATTCTATCTGTTACAGGTCGGTGGTATGAGACAAGGTATTCTGATCTCATTCCACAGATCTCGGGTTCAGATACAGACTAGGAAATGGATGCTGTAATAGTTTTAGTGTTAAATGGTC
The DNA here is from genome assembly GCA_022664845.1 of Lepisma saccharinum. Taxonomy (NCBI): domain Eukaryota; kingdom Metazoa; phylum Arthropoda; class Insecta; order Zygentoma; family Lepismatidae; genus Lepisma; species Lepisma saccharinum. The sequence goes on from JAGDQP010001518.1 coordinate 14,780, forward strand.
TTAGTTCTGTATTTGAGCTATTATGTGAAGATAGAAAGAATTTCCTCCTTTAAGAGGTATCCTCGCTCCAACCCCCACGTTTTTAACATTTTTCAACATATTTCAAAAACTAAGAGCATTATCAAAAATGTAAGAACATAGCCTACTAGAACTTACAAATTACTATGAAATACAATAGACAGCGATCTCGAAATCTTGTCCATTGATTAGTACTGAGACTTTAATTAAATAATTACGTCATAATCTTTGAAAACGTATCACTCATCAATGGACAAGATCTCGAGATCGCTGTCCATTGTATTTGATAGTAATTTGTAAGCTCTAGTGCCCTATGTTCTTATATTTTTGATAGTGTTCTTAGCTTTTGAAATATTTTGAAAAATGTTTTAAAGGGAGCCCTCTTAAGAACTCCTTTTGAAGAAAATATTTGTCTCTCGTTAGATATACTTGCAAAGTAGCCATGGTTCAATTGTTAGATTGTTGACTTCTATTCGGAAGCTCCCGGGTCCAACCACTTGTCCTTTGATTTTCAAGGGTTTCGTCAGCCACAGGAGGTTAATGGTGGGATGGTACCTTGAAACTACCCTGATGGACTATCTTCACACTTCCTTCTTTAGTACCCTATCTAGACCTGAGCTAAAAGACTATGAATTCCAACCGAGCATCCCTAGATCAGTGGTAGGCTTAGCATTCGGAAGGTCCTGGGAACGATCCCAACAACCGCCCATCTTAACTGAAGATTTCCCAGGTGTTTTCCTCACTCAGACCAGGCACATGTCAGCATGGTACCTCTTAACTAAGTTCTGACCGACTTCCTCCCTCCATCCTATCCAGGACTGAACCTGGCATGCCTAAATACCATAAAATAAATTCAAATTTAACTATGAATGGAATTCAATCAGATATAATTTTCAAATGTGCATCTTGGCAATAAATATGGACGATCAGAAATTTGCAGAAGGTTTTGAAAGTATATTTAAGCAAATGATAACAGAAAACTAATTTCTAGATCGTGAAAAATTACTTTTGTGCAAACTTCGTCAGTTAATTAATTATGCCCTTTCTATTTGGTTTTGCGTTTCTCCTTGGTTGCATGCCCAACTACAAATTTTTAATTACGGACTAATTCTTCATTATTAATTATTGCTGATCGCCAAACTGTGTGGGAGGAGATTATTCCCACGTTGCCCGTGATTGCGATGGAAACGTAAAGTCTCTCTTTCTAAGTTTTATCACTTCCGCATGCAATCAAAGTACGAGAAATGTATGCGTCCAACAAAGTGGAGATCTATATTCCATATTCTAGTTTGCCACTGTAATTGAAATGTCAACACCTTTTAAATATTTACATACACATCGCGTGGTATGTTTGTTCCCGTTGTCGAGCGAGAGTTTGCAGAATTTTCATCAGTTACCTCAGAAGTAAAGAGCCACTAAAAGTTATCTTTCTCCAAATTGTTCTCCATATTTCAATTCAGTTATTTTGATAAAGATATTCTTTGAGAAAACACTAAAGTCACTGATTTCTTATACAGCCTGAACTTGCCCGCATCCCAACAAACTTCTGTGTCAAACGGGTTGCATAAATATTGGTGCTTTACAAGCGAAGACTCACTCAAACATACAATGTATTCATTGCTTTTAAACATTCATCAAACTCATCAAAATCTGTAGCTTCACGACACTGTTTATACTGTCAGGGGAACTGAATGACAATAGACCAGTCATACCCAGATCTCGTGATCTAGTGAGGTACACTTGCTAAATTCAGATAAGCCCAGGGGAAGATATACGGTTTTCAGTTTTCCACACTCTGCCGTCTTGGTAAAGATTTTCTAAGCCCAGAACCCTACTAACCGATTCTTTCTCACACAGTTATAATAAAATGTAATAAAAGGTGGTTTGTTGCCTTAAGTTGCTGTAGATAGGTTTCATGCTATCATAGTAAAATACTGAAAAAAGTATTTAGGTGGCAGGTGAAGACATGCATTCTTGTAAAATGATTTATCAGTAAAAACTAAGTCGAACAGCAAACATGTTTTAAAGGATCACAAAATAACGTCTTAGTACTCAAAATCCGGAAAAGCTACATATAATCCAAATCCCGTGAAGAAAACCGGTGAGAATAGATAGATACAATATATAACTTAATTGTCATTGGTTCGATCATTGTGGGGTATTTTTCACGACGTTACCGCACTATTCGTGCAGATAACCTTAACCCTAGAGGTTCGCCTGCGGTCATTAAACGTATGTATTAGTAGAGAATATTTAAAATAGGTTTGCGATACTGACAACTGTGGCGAAACTGAGAACCGTCAAATAATTTCCATACCAACTTTGTTGGGAATATACACAACTGTATAGGAGCCATTGAAAATTGAAAAATTGAATTTGGAACTAGTTTGACAACACTGAGAACAGAGGTACTTGGGAAAGAAGTTACTCAGTTTTTTTTTCTCGTGTGTAGAATAATGTATGTACCAAGAATTGTGTGGATGCTTTAAAAAGTATGGAAGTAATTTAAAAAAAAAATATTTTTAAAATAGGTTGGCAATACTGACAATTAGGACCCGACCCAGATACATCTACGACCAGGTTCAGTGCCTCGTGCATATTTGTGTAAATCAATTGACACGTGTAAGAAAAAATGTTAGAATATTACATGTGGTCATTTTGGACCCCAAGTGGACTTGGCGTTATAATTTTCAATGTGGACTACTAGCCATAATATCTCCATTTATGTGAAGGACTTTATAAATCGGGAATTATCATTAAACAACAAAACACTATCAGCAAAATTTTAATTCTTTCCACGAAAATCAGAAAATGTTCCGAAATCACCTCAAGTTTCGATTATATTTCCTGCATAACCCTGTACTCGCCGTATTTATATGTGACAAAGACGCGGAAAAGACGTCTAATAACTGAGAGTTAAGGAAATTGGAGACACATATGCACTTACATGGTCTTCAGAATATGTTGCAAATCTGCTATAAAATACGCAGTACATTCATTAAGTTCGGAGAATAGCCTCATAGTATCGTTAGTCTGTTACTGATTAATTATACACACAACAAAATGCTAACAAGACGTGAACACAATAACATACAAACAAAAATTCGCAACAGTTATCTTCATCAGACAAAACCCTATCTGATGAGTGTCTGATGAAGGTGGCTGTTACGGCATCATAACTGTTACAAACCTTTGTTTATATGTTATTGTGTGTTCACGTCTTGTTGGTATTGTGTTGTGTGTATATCTTATTAAAGTGTATATACTATTACAATATCTGAATAATTATAACAGAATCACGTATTATGCATAAAAAATGTGTGTATATATAATTTCTGTTGTGATTTTATATTCATTTGTATTAATTTTTCTATTTGAAGAAATTAATCATTTTTATACTCCCTAAAAATGTCAGTAGCGTAACAATTATAAAAGTTCATTGCTTGACGAATGCATTCAATAATATATTAACAACCTCTGATTTAATTAATATGTTTTGTATTCTGAAGTTGTTTCTTAAGCTTAAATATTTAAAGAAATAATTTGAGGTGCAGAAAAGTTTTTTCCCCTAATTTTGGCAATTATAAAGCAACAATTCAATTTTCGGTAGAAAAAGACTGGTTTGATAAAATCAAAAAAGAGGATTCCTACCCTGCTACCATTCACTAATCATGCCTGACACTTTACTACTAAAGAAAAATTAACTTGAATACTGAAATCACGTTTGAAAAGAAACAGTGAAGGCAAGAGCTAGCGTCCATTTTCCAGTACCGTCTCGTTATTCTCTTAGTGACAAAAAGACCTGAGAAAATATTTTCAGAAATCAACACTTTTAGTTATGTCTAATATAAATTAGTTTTATGTTAACCATATTTAGTGTATAATTTAAAACCGGAGAACAAATAGGCTGTAAGCTACACTTTTATGGAGTCATACTTCCATGAGAAAATGTTATACACGCGATGAGGTTTCTCATAATAAGGTTATTGTGGAAAACAAAAGTGAAAAGGATATAATGAGTTTGCCAACATCGATTTCAAACAGACATGTGTACAACATTTTCTCAAGGTATATGACTTTATGAAAAAAAAACGAATGTGGATTGCAATCTACTCTATGGCAGGTAATCAATTGTAAATAAATAATGGTGTGAACGTTCGGAATTTGTACAACAAATACTACTTAGAATAGAGGTCTGAGAGCTCTTGTCATCATCACTTTACCCGGAAGATGTTCTTGATAAGAAACCTCATCGACGAAGGCGTCATACCACGAATATGCAACAGGCTTCAGCCATGAATGCCTGTTTTTCCCAATATTACAAAATAAATAAACAAATACGTTTAAGAAAGTAAAAAATACGTCAAAAACAAAAATAATACGTTACAAGAGATTTTGTATAATTTTATCCTCAGTTATTGTTATTTATTTTATAAATTCAGAGTCTTTCATGTGTTTAGAGGCCGAAGTGGTAGAGCGCTCACCTCAGCTGTTTGTTGTCCTCAGTTCAATCCTAGCTCATGTCATATGGACTTTGTGGTGGACAAACCGTACGCGTGGGTTCTCCCGTTTCCTCCTGCTTTCTTCATTCCGCCATTTCTCTCATTATCTTCACGAGCTGTGCCAAAGTTGCCTAAGTCCTTAGTAAAATCAGTATTAAAAGTAATGTGTATCATGATCACCTGAATATAATACATAAGCAGTGTTGCCAGATTCATAATCTGATATTTTCTCTAATACATTTTTATGATCTCCTTTGATATTCTTTCATTATTTGTATTTTCTTCTGGTCTTTTTACATAGATATAGTATGCTTACTATGTATTATTGTCTATTCTTGAAAGGTAATGAGGCAATATTATATTTTCCATGGTTCATAGGCCGTGGATGTCAAATGTACTGCAGTTTAATGTCATAAATACTTATGTGCATTTTAGTTACATCAAAACACCTAACCATATGATTCATACTCATCCACATGAAATAACACATGGAACAAGATATTTTTGTATCAAATTAAGCTTGGATTTCCCAAACGCTCCGAAGCTGAAAGTGTTAATCTCATCTCATCCAACTCTCTCTCTCTCTCTCTCCCTCTCTCGTATCCACTCTTTTGACTTTTCCTACCACAAAAGGAGCGGAAATATTAATGTAGTTTTCTTTCTTTCTCTGTTTCAATTAAAAACACAGGCGAAAAGAGAGGCAGAAGAAACCCTCATTTGCAAAACAATAAAGTCACTTTATGAATTATTAACTTAAAAAGTGGAGAACTTTTTGTTTTAACAAAGATGGTTGTACTTTCCTTCTTTAATTAGAATTTCCACTTTGGTACACTCAGCATAATGAACCTGACTCTACCCAAAGTCAAGATCTAAATACACTATCCAGATATTACTAAGTTCAAAACTTCTTTGCTGTCTCCTTCAAACTATGCGACAAATGATATGCATTGTTGTTTTAATGGACGAAAATTTTAGTTCTGGTTTGGACTGCCAAAATATATACTCTTAGTGCTTATTTATGTGTTATATAATTTATTCTCTCTCAGTGTTTGGAAAACCTCTATTCAAACCAATCACAACTAACCGTTAAGACCTTCTAGTGTTCACATCATTTCTGATTTCCACTAATACAATATGGAAATGTACAAATTCCAATAAGTGTATCTCATAGTAAAGATCCAGAATCCATGGTCTACTAGCAAAGAATACTTCCTACAAATCTTCAATGGAAAAGCGACACAATTTCAAATCTCGTTCGCGTCACTCATTCTGATCGAATTTTTTTTAAAGTTCTTCCCCACACACAACAAGAAAACGCCGCGACCATATCTGAAGCACGGGCCAGACATTATTTCTCTGTAACAAGTTAGTACTTACAGTTAATATGTGGCTGTGTTATATATTCCAAACTGATAGACCCGTCCGTTGGCGCGAAACAAACGAAATAATCTTACTCCTTGTGGGTCAACAGTCCTGCACTTGGTTAGCCACAGCTCTACTATTTTTACTTTTTTCATATTTAAGAAGTTAGCACCTCTATTCTAGTGACAATCGTGAAGACTCTGTTCTTTTGATAGCATCGTAGACACACAAACATTCATCTTGTTATAAAATAGGTTGGCAACACTGAAAACTGGAGTGTTTATTGACGGGACACTCAGAGGATTTTTCAATCGCGTCTAATAATGTTTATGCCAACTTATGTTCATGGATAGAGTGATTTGAGAGAAGATGCCTATCGGGGGAGAAATGGCTACAGAAGCAGCATTCCATAACTATGACCCTAAATAGAAAATAAATTTGGAAAACAAAAAAGAAGAATTACTTAAATAAGTTCTTTAAGTGGTTGTAGTGAGTGTTGGGTAATCTGTCACGTGCAGACTAAGCAAGCAAGTCCTTTAAAATCAAAATACATTTTTTCTGCCTAAAAATAATTTCCCCTGAAACAGTATTGTAGCCAATAAACAGTTAAGAATTGAGCTAAACTCCATGACAGAGAGGCAAATGCACTTGAGTTGGGTAATTTTGAGTGATAAGTAGTTGTTTAGACGGTACCACAAAGAAGTAATGTGTGAGGCGGGAAAAAGGTGAAGTGGCGTCTAACCCCGCAAAGATTTTGGATAGAAGCCCACTACCTAAATGCATTGCATTAAATAAGATTGTTTTCATTGTTTTCTGGTTAGACACTCATTTCTTTGAACTTTTATTCTTGAATAGAATGTAGTCATGCAAGGACATTTGTATGTGTATTTGGTAGTACACGTACGTGTTCAATAGAATTTGAATGTCATTTATGGCCTTCAGACAACTATGGCTGAGGCCAGAATAGGAGTGGGGTGAGGATGTAGGATTGAAGTCCACCAGAGTCTATTTTCTAAGCACCATCCCACACATTAACCTTGTGTTACTGAGGATAACCTGGATGAAACTCAGTCAGAATTGCAGCCGCGGGTATAGAACCCAGAATCTATCGAATCTATTAACTGAGCTACAACTGCCATAACTTCTAGATGACGTCTTTCGGGAATCATTCTTCCTGGAATGGGTTAGGAATAATGCATCTTGTAGGCCTCTTGTTGAGATAACATCTCAGCATTCACCTGGCGACACTGAGTAAAATTCTTAAAAATATCTTACCAGATGACCAGTACGAGGTTCGAACCCTCGTACTTGTGTATTTATTATCAAATTCCACAACGTCATCTTATGAACTACAGGGATTGGAAAATATATACTCCGAGTCAAACGTTTTGGAACTAGGCATAGTAAGGGCCCTTCCAAACGAGCGGAACCGTTCCTTCTAACAAATCTCACACTTTTAAATAAAACTTGTCTATTGCACGAACGTTTTCACAGCGCGGTTTGAAAGATTTGAAACCATGGCAGACAATTTCAACGTGTCCGGACGCATGAAAAATGCGAGCGGAAGAAACGTGCTCCATTCTATACGAAGCAGTACGCTCATGTAGATAGGGCTAGCGTTTTTCTCGCGGTTTAATTTCGTCTTTGCTACTGCCACGTGTAGACACAGAGAGATGGAGGCAGTGACGTATTTAGGTATAGACCATATAGGCTCGGGCCTAGAGCGGCAAATTTTGAGGGGCGACGGAAATTTCCAGGCTCTCATTTGTTGTTTCTTATGTGCCAGGTCTACTCAAAAGTAGATAAATATTTTCCTTTTTCGCATTCCAAGTTTGGTCTGCAAGCATATTGTTATGCAACTAAGCAGACCGTAAGCTACTGTAATTTTGACATAACTTTTATTTAACATCATCTGGACCCTGAGTTAAAAACTAAATTATTTCTGCCATAGATAATACTGATGAAACTAATTGCACAGTTTTGCATGTAAGGAAGATGGTCGTGAGTAGCAAGAGTATAGTATTTCTCTAGCAGAATAAAATTAATTCACTCTAAGAAGAGAGAGCCTAAGGATTTTCAAAGGGGCAAAAATCTTAAAGAACACTTTTCGACTGATATTGCACCTGAATTTGTAAACAAATGTCTGCACTTCAGAGCCCATCTGAAATCAAGTGGCCTAGAAATAAATACATTCCTGCAACAATTTTCACAGAAAATTTGGCAGTCCCGCTAATCCGAACTAATTGGGGCTGTGCCCTGTTCGGATTAGCAAAAGTTCGAAATATCCGGACCTACACTTTTTAGTAGGCTTATGTCCTTGAGCTTTTTATAATGAACAGTACCGTACTTTAATTACCGTATGTAATTAAAAGTGTACCTTGTACTTCTGTACTTTGAGTTTATTTTCTTTTACGTTGTATATAAAATACACAATTTTACATGAAAAAAAAAACTATTTTCTTTATCCGCTCTTAAGTTAAAGTTAAAAATAATTTTACATATCTTCCCTGAGCTTTGTTCGGTTTATCAGGATTTTCGGATTAGCGGGACCTTATTGTATCTACATCTGGACACTGCTTTTACGATTCTTCAGTCTAAGATCCTAACTGTTCAGCTTAACGATCGTTTTTCACCCTCAAAAGATTGAAGAACTACCATAAAACTCGGAAAGAAGAGAGGTTCAGCAACTTGGAAGTTATATAAATTGAAAGGAATAATGCAAGGGCACTGGTCTTCAAGGACGCGATAAATATCTTCGCCTACAAAGACGTAGGACATTTATGTACCTGGTATTATAAATGTTCGATATAAATAGGTTATGCATGTAAATTAACATGTTCATTAAATATGAGAGGCGGCACTTTGTGTGGACATAGGGGGCGGGAAATACCTAAATACGCTACTAAATGGAGGCGGTTGCACGAGGTAAAACCACCGCGTTTCCCACGCTAGTGTCTTCTTCTGATCAAATTGCATTAGCAAGAAAACTTTCGAGTAGAACAGTCTAACCGTGTGGATTTGTATAGCGAATAGATACATAGAACCTGCCTTGAGGGATTTATGTTTATACATTTACTTAGTTAATGCACACATTATAGGTTTGTAGTATTAATGTTTCGGTAAATCTCCTTGCATAGAAATGTAACTCTCAAGTTATTTTAACGTACTTGACAAAACTCGAAAGCAATATCTGCAAGCAATGTATCTAAAACGTCATCCACATAGGCTCCAAATGCATCATTCTGCTGTTATCAACCTGGCTAGTTCAGTGTAATTTTCTGTGGGTTTTGTTACTTTGTATACTTCTCTTTTCTTCTTCTACCCAGAACAAATGGAAATATTTACATTTCTCCAAACCTACATTGCTCAGTTTTACTTGTCCAGTTCAGTTCAGTTGAGCAAGCACTACATTTTAAAAGCCATGTATCAAAGTTTGCTATTGATTTTAAGAAGGTATTCCATCTGTATACATTATATACATACATACGGCCTACGTAGCGTCTGTTGTGAGTGTATGTGGGTGTACGTTTGTGTATAGGTGAACGTGATTGTGTGTGTGTGTGTGTGTGTGTGTGTGTGTGTGTGTGTGTGTGTGTATGTATGTATGTATGTATGTATGTATATATCAATACAATTTGAGACCAAATTACAAAGAATGTGAGTACCTTGAGGAAGTCACCCGTACTGTTGTTCTGGATAAACATAGCTACTCCGTTAGGATTTTATGCTTCTGGCTGTTATAGATATTGATTAACTGTTTGAGTAAGGGTTGCTCTGGAATATTATAAAAAAATTGGTAGCGTGTAGGTAGCGTACGCTCGGGAAAAAAGTATATGGAGAAACTAGAAAGTAACTCTTCCAGAAAATAGCTAGAAAATATATTTATCATGTTGCTCCATTAATTAATTGCTGAATTTAATTGAATGTATTGATGACCTTCAGAAATGTATTGCCCATATGTTCGGGAAAGATGCAAGAAGGAGTCTGCCAGGGCCTAAATTGATAGTGCTATCCCGGCATTTGTCTGATATGACTAAGGAGAAACCTTAGAAAAATTTCATTCAGGTTGCTCTGCCACTTTCATCGAACCCAGAAACTCCCGAATACAAACCCAGTGCTCTACAATTGAGCTATAGCCGCACCGTAATTAACTGCTGAAGCAAATACATTAATCAAAATATTTAAAAATCACGCAAACATGGTAGAGAACCTGTTATAGAAAACACTAACTAACTATGGCTTATGGAACTTATAGAAAACATAGTGACACAATCTTGCTTCAATATTTCCTTTGCATCTAAAAGTGCATAAAATAGAAGATAGAATGTGGGTGATGTGCATTCTATTATTTCAGCAAAATATCACATTATTAATGTAGTTCGTTTTTAGCAGTATCGGATTTATAATTTAAAGACTCGAGTGCTGTGTCGACTTTAGTCAATTTCACGATAACAAAATTCAATGATTGTAAAAATTACGTTGTATATAAATGAGAAAATGATACATAAATACTTCTCCTGCAGTTCGAACAAAGCTTCAAACACCTGAAAAAGATATTATGTACCTTAAACGGAATTTTTCTGTTGACCTGAGTCTTCACACTAAATTCGGAAGAGCGGAAGATTTCAGCGGAAAGACGGATCACTACTTTAGAACAGAATTTTCAATCGAAAAGAGTGGTTTTCAACGAAACGTTCTTAGGTTATATGGACAATGTGACCTTTCTAGATGGAATTTCGATGCTTTATGGATGCTTTTCAAACTTGAAAGAGCGATTTTTCATATTTTTAGAGTGATTCACACAGTGTATCATGGATACTACTTAAGTTTGTTCTCCGTCATTTATAACCGCAAAGGTTATCGAAAGACGAAGCATGCTGTGAAATTTATCGCCTTTAGTTAACAATGACAACAGAAAACGTGAAACTTTTCTCAGTGACAAAGGATAACAAAAGTAGTCAGGATTAAGATACACTCAAAAAAAATATTGGTGTTTATTGCCACCCCAAAAGGTGTAATAGATCACCTCTACCTCTACACCAATTCCAATGCTGGGTAACACCAATTCAAGTGTTGGTTAACACCATCCAGGGTGTCCAACACCATTTCTGGTGTTGATAAACACCTCTACCGGTGTTCAGAAACACCGTAAGAAGTATTAATAAACACCATTCAAAATGTTCCCTAACACTTCTAGCGGTGCACTTTAACACTCCTAACGAAGTTTCTGAACACCGATGGAGGTATTTGTCAACACCAGAAACGGTGTTGGACACCCTGGATGGTGTTAACCAACACTTGAATTGGTGTTACCCAGCATTGGAATTGGTGTAGAGGTAGAGGTGATCTATTACACCTTTTGGGGTGGCAATAAACACCAATATTTTATTTATTGTAGGTACAAGAAATCTTTGAACGTTGTTCTTTAGTACCTGACAAGACAAAAGAAACCATTTCGAAGGCGTGCACTGACAGTTGTCAGTCTGGCTGAGGAGATAAGGCGTTGGATAGCTGGCCGGAAGGTAGCGGATTCAAATCCCACTAAAGTTAAGTCATTCTACTCTTCTTCATTCATAAGTACATTACTTTTCTTTCTTACTACTTCTGCTAGCTTTTACATCTTTTAACATTTTATTACGTCTTTTCATGTTCAAAATATGAACATTTCTTCTGAAGAGAGTAAATGCATCTAAAAAGATCTTGTGTCTATTTTTCCATCTATAAAAGAACTACCATAGATCCCATCCTTTTTGGAGTGATTTTTTAAAATATTTTTTCCTATGAAAATCCACTTTAAAAGAGTGGTCCTTCTTTCCATTCTCGAAAGATGAAATATCCCGTTTATTGAATTTAGTGTGTAGGATACCTAAAGACCGTAAAATAAATTCAAATTGTTTCCAGTCTGAAAACTAGCAGAGCACTATACGGTTCCATGTTTCATTTGTACCAGAATCAAGACCTAAGTGCGCTTTTAAAATTATTTACAAAGCTGTACACGGAGACAGGAAGACAGAGTGCGCAACATCATGTTATCCTCTCACTCGTCTACAAGAAGGTATCGTAGTGCTACCAACAGTATTGCATTAAGTTCACTTTTGTCATGCTAATATATAATAAACCTTAAAATGAGCCGATTTACCTCGTGGCCCAAATTACCCCGAGCTACCCTATAGAAGAAATAATTCAAAGTTGGCTCACTTGAAATTGGAAGAGATTTTTTTTAATGTGAGAGAAATGCACTCTTTTTACACTGTGGATCTTCAAAGGTCTTGATAATCGATATTTCAATCTCTGACAGAAGAGCTGTATCATCTGATCAATAGATTTGAGAAAGCTGTTTTACGTTCAAAGGATTGCAATGTTAATCCAATGAAGAAATGAAACTGCAGTTAATTGCATTGGATAAAATGAGAACATGTTCAAAGAAATGAACTTTCTAAGGGCTACACACCATAAAAGGAGATGAAAATGAGAAAATAGTGATTCACAAACACAAAGCAAAACTCTCACACAAAGTCTGGTAGATACATAACATCTCCTGAACAGAACTTAAAGTTTGAACATGAACAAGAAACTCCTCAAACAGACAGAAAATGACATTGCATTTTAAGTCTCGCTCTTTGGATCTCTTAGAAATTCAGTGTTCTCTAGACATCGG
>JAGDQP010001518.1:27419-40062 GCA_022664845.1 Lepisma saccharinum
CTCTCTCTCTCTCTCTCTCTCTCTCTCTCTCTCTCTCTCTCTCTCTCCTTTCTTTCTTTTGGTATATATCTCTTGCGTGACTCTTTGCAAAATGAAAAGTCAAGTCCAAGCGATTGTATAGGCTTCAATGACTTTTCCATTTGAATTGAACAATTCTTTGAGAGATGCTGACTAAACGATGTCGTGATCCTGCAATTCGTCGTCGAAAGCATTTCTCTGCGCGAGCAAGAAGTAATATTCTCTTTCGTTTCTGGTGATTCACTTTCATGTTACCTATAAAGACTGCACACTATCATAAACTTGTGAATCAAATCAGTTGTCCAGCAATAAATCAATGATGTGTGCGTGTGCTTGCATCTACCCTTCAATGTTATTTATTTAGGAATATTAATCAAATTTAATCTTCTAGAACTTTACTTGAGAAGTCTTTTGTATTTACGCGTTTATTCAGAAAATATCTTAAAGAATATCTGAAACTTGACTCCCTACTCTTCACACAAAACATTGCTTAGGATAAGAAAGTTGTCCAGGTTTCCATATGGCTTTGTTTTAAAAAGCGATTTTTGCTCAGTTATCGAACTGCGCAGGAAACAAAATAACGAATCGTATTAAGAAGCAATCTGTTATCAGAGTTAGGATAAATTTTTAGTGATTCAGTCCAGTGGCTTAATGTTCTGTTAGATTAAAATTAGATTCTGATTACTGATTTCTGTCTTGGTTAGCTGCAATTTGCGTAACAACTATTGTTGTGGCTTTGTAACTTTCATTTGCGATGTAGTCTGCTTAGATCTGTAGCTCAGGAACCAGGTCACTCACAGGGGATGAAAGCATGTCAGTGAAAAACCTAATTATATACAAGATTTTAACCTGTCTTCTAAACATGTCCTGTCCTTCTTAGATGCCATGAGAGACATTAACCCTTCAAAGGCAATCCACAGTGTCAAGTAATGGAGGTCAGCATAACTTTTTGTTTTACTACACATAAACTACCAGTTTCCTCGACATATCTACACCAGTCTCTTATTTCAATCCCAGCGACCGATCATCCTGACTGAGGTTTTCCCAGGGTTTTTCCTCAGTCACACCAGGCAAATACCAGGACGGCATCCTCAACATAGGCCGTGGCCGAATTCTTTCCCTTCGTCTATATCGGCCTGAGCCTTAGATGACTAAAGGCCTTAAATAAGATTCAAATTCAACCAGTCTCTTATTTGTTTTGCCTGTTTGTGATTCTGACGATACTTGCCTCGAGAACCAATGCAATTAACTTCGGTTCTAGCAAATTGCAGTAGACAAAACAGCTTTCTGTTCACCAAAAGGACCATCTGTGCCCCTCCTAAGCTACATTTCTTAATTATAAAGTGACATTATTATGACATAATAAAGTGTTACTTACATAGAATCGTTTGATTCAACTTTGATTTTGCTCACAGCATTCCTGAAAACTTAATTATGGCTAGTTGTAAGTAGCCAAGGACATTTCCAGGCTGCTAAGGTTGTCTAACTTTCTCCAGGAGTGTTTTGGAAAATTTTTCACTGTGTAGTAAAATTTGCTGTGAAACATACTAAAACATCACTCTCTTAGTGTGGAGAACTCTAGTATATTCTCCACCTCTTTCTCTCTCTCTCTCTCTCTTTCTCTCTGTCTCTCTCTCTTTCTCTCTCTTTCTCTTCTCTCTCTCTCAGAGAGAGAGTGTGTGTGTGTGTGCATACAGGTTGAAACCTTTATCGTATCGAAGACCATTGGAAGTAATTAATCTTCTGGTTTAAGACATCTAAGAGGTTTGGCTGAATGTCTTTCGACGTGACGGCTGTCACGGATTTCTCCATGCAGTTGTCTCTTTCGTCGCTACCATTTCCCTTTGTCCCCCACATTCATTTCTCAAAATCGCCTACAACTGTCATATCCTTTTCTCTTACCCCAGCATTCTTATTTCTCCGCAAAATTCCAAATGTCAAGGAGAGGTCTCGTTGTTTACCCTCCATGTCTGCAGTCAATATTGAACAGGATATCTGTCGACAGAAACAAATATATGGCACATTTACTGAAATTAACCTACATTTTTCAGTAGTACAATATAATATTTAGTTATTAGTACCACAAAGTGAAGTACAAACCTTTCTTCATTCAAATCTCGAATCATCGGACGGTTGTAAACACAATTGACGCGTATGTTGTCTTTTAACACGGAACATAGATTTTCGTTCGCACATATCTTTTAATTGGTGTGTTTCACTAATCATTGTCAAGAATTGAAAACCTGAATTGCAAAACATCCCAAGTCCACCGGAGTATTTATTTTTCAGGAGGAACAAAAAACAGTCCAAGGTCTTGTTATGTTGTTCTATTCAGCTGAAATTATTTTGTATTAATAAAAGGTTCTTGAGTTGGGATTAGTTTGTAATATATTTGCAAGTGGAACATAGCCCTTGGAACATAGATACCGACGAGCAGGAAAAAGTGAAAATAGGAAAAAGTGGACTTGGGATGTTTTGCAATTCGGTCTTCAATTGAAATAATATTATTAACGAATTTAATTAATTGTAAGGCTCATAAAAGTTTTAACGATTTTTTCAGTTCTTAACGAAGATTGGTGCTATACACCTAATAGATTTCAAAATCTAACACTTGAATAACCTTGTCAATAACAACAAATATGCAAGTTATATAAACCACCACGGTTAATAATAAAAACGTGTAAATATCACAATTGATGTTGTTTACAACAAGGATTAAGAACATAAACTAAAATCAAGCCCATTCTCTAACATTCTCAGAGTAATAGGAAAATTTAAAAGGATATTAAGGATGATGGCAGTGTGAATTATATTTGTGTGCTGACATTTCATGAATGTTCGTCAGTTACTAACAGCAAATCCGCACCAAATGACAATTGCATTCGAAAGTGGTATGAACCTTGTACATTTGGCGTCAAGCTTCTAGATGGGAAATCTAGATTTTTTTATATCTGGAACTAAAAATAAAATGGATGGAACTTCTCTTCAGTTTTGCCATTGATTTATGAATGCCTACTAAGTAATACAATTTTGGAAATTGGCCAAGATAGAAGCCATAGATTATGAAGTAACAAGTCGATGGTAATTTGCAGTTATCTCGTACAGAAAATACATTTGAGATACGATATAGTTGCAACGTATCATCGAAATGTTTTAAAGAATTCATTTTACATTCTTTTATTTAGTTCACAATGGTTCGTGATGTCCTCAAAGCTTGTAGCGTTAATTTAAATAATTTCCCAACGTCATACAATTATAAAATTTTGCACAGCGACGTCAGTAGGATGACAATAGAACATTCAATTTGTTACTTTCATATATTTCTATACATTTATATACTTTAACAACATATTTTAATTTTTTTTAAATATGGACTTCTTTATCCTAAAATAAATTCTATCCTGAACGGTGTTGCGTTTGACTGGTTGCAGAACACTTGAGGATTTAGGTCACAAAATATTAGTTTGAGAAAAAATATCCTAACACAGAAATAACTCGAAGAAATTAACAAAAAAAAATTTTTAAACACATACTTTTCTTCAATTCGTACTAAAAAGTAAAAAATAATTTTGTTCATGCACAATTAAAAAGAAAAGCACGGGGTGCGCCAATTTAAGAATTTATAAAGTGACTGCATATGAGAGCGCACCCCATCCTTATCTTTTTAATTGTGCATGAACAAAATTATTTTTTACTTTTTAGTACGAATTGTTTAAGAAAAGTCTGTCTTCAAAAAGTTTTTATATTCATTTTATTTTTCAAGAGTAATGTTTTTCTGATTTTATACGTTTTAGTTAGCAATCTACTGGTAGATTTTGAAATTCGATGAGACATTTTAATATGAAATAGCAATTTGTTTTCTTTTCATAGAAGTTTTAAGTAATCAGAAGTTTTTTTCTTCGAATGTGTTTTAGACGACCCCACGGCGTTAATTTGTTTCCAGTCTTAAATTGAAACTTATTTAAAAAAGGGGTACATGTCCAATGATGAAAAATTTAATAGTAGGGGTAAAAAAATTATCTGGTAGAATGATCTTATGTTGTAATTTGCCAGTGCCTCTAGATGATTCGCGCAATTATAGTGCTCGCCTTTCCACAGAAATACATTTTTTACCCCTACTGTTAAATGTTTCGTTACTGGACATGTACTCTTTTGAAAATAAGCTTCTCAATTACAGTAGCGAGGTTAGGTCCATTAGGACCCTAACACCTAACTCATACACTAACTTACACCAATAGCTGATTTCAGCCTACACTTAGAAGAAATGAATACTCGAGATAAAAATAATTGTACTATCAAAAGCAAAACTTTGCAAAGATTTTGTACCATGAAATATTGAACTTCTGTGTTTTACTGTAGCAACGCGCTACGTTGTTTTGGTCATTTGGCATAGAAATTTTATACCAAACACAGCGTTGCTACATTTTTTAATAATTTACCTTTCAGAGACGCCCCAAATCATATTTGAAGAGGGATGTATTTCAAAGATGCGCTCGGAATGAAATTTCTAATATTTTCACTAAAGTTGTCAATAAACGAACTCGCAATAATTGTGCTTGACTGTTGGTCATTCAGCAAGGAATCTGCCTTTTGAGAGAACCTCAGCATCCCTTTCTAATTCTTAGTATGTTGTTCATTGCCTCGAAACATCTCCCTGTCTCCTATTTACAGCGTTCAGAGACATAAACTCTATTAAATGAAACTAGCACTACATCAATTAGTAAATTTGAAGAAGAGGAGAAGCAAGATAGTAAATACAACTCCAAAGAGCAATGTGTTTGAACTGAACGCAATCACTTTTGTGTTTACAGTTGCGTGTGTGGTTCTTGCGTGTTTGCTTGATTGCTTTCAGAAGATTTATCTCTACTCCTTTTTTCTCCCTTTTACACTTCCACCTATCCATCTATCTGCGTATCCTCTTCTATCGCTTCTCCACTCATCTTCATTGATTGGCCCAGGAGGAAGGGCTAATACCCTGTTTCTTGGGATCGGGATTTTTCACCTCGACCCTCCGGCGCTTTTTCTCATTGTCTTGTTTCTTCTCTCTTCCTTCTCGAGGTCTTAATTCCAGCCTGGAAAAGGATCTCTCTCCCGCGATTTCCCAGCATTCCATCAACCATGTTTACCAACTTCTCCGTACTAGCTTCTTCAAGATTACCTTCCTCTCCGAATCAGGGCGTATCAGGCTCCGTAAACTCCTTGTATATAGATCATGCATAAGCAGTATTCGTCAACAGAATAGCTCCAGGGTTGCTTCTGAGCTCAAGCGTTCTCAAAGTATATTTTGTATACTTGGGCTGAATACAAAGTTTATTTACAAGTTTCTGACTATATCAACATCCCACCCTTTTGCTATGGTGGGATTAAGGTAATGCAAATTGTTTTAATTGAATATGGGAAATGTTGACCTATTAGGAAAAAAATGACTAATTACATCAAATCTTTCTAGGGTTTCTGCGACTTACAAGGAAACCGTCAATGATATCATTTCGAAACGTACCCTCAAATTATACTTGGAGAATCTACGTCCTATAGAAAGGTAATACAGTATACAAAAAATAGTTACCAATATTAACTGCAAGGTACCGAGATAAGGGTTGAAATATTGGTCGAAGTGTACAAGAAGCGTATTTTTACTATTCAATCAACAGAAGTCATTTCTGTTTCACTTTCGTCCTGGAATGAAACACTGCCGAGTTTACGTCACCAACCACACCGCAGTACTCCTCGCTAGGAACATAGTGTATTTGGGAGGTCTGAACCCCCGAAATTCAGATTTTAAAAAAATCCATATAATTTTTCCTATTTACAAACCAAACATGGATTTCGGGGGATCAAGAACCCCTAAATATGTTCTTGGCGAGGAGTGCTGTGGTGTGGTAGGTGACGTTACAAGTCGTCAGTGTTTCATTGAAGGACGAAAGTGAAGCAGAAGTGACTTCTGTTGAATGAATCATTAAAAATACACTTCTTGTACACTTTCACCAATATTTTAACCTCTATCTCAGTACCTTGCAGTTAATATGGGAGCTATTTTTTGTATTTTTACCTCTCTATAGGACATACATTCTCCTAGCAAAATTTCGGGGTAGGTTTCGACATGATCTCATTGACGATATTCTTGCTAGACCAAATTGTCCAGGAAGGTTTAGAGTTCTCATCGCTGTGAAGATTGTACTACTCTTGAGAGCACCAGATACAACCCTCAAAGATAACATAATTTTTTTTAAATGCCGAAAGGAGGAAAATATTTATAAACTCAAATGTTTGTAAACGACACAAAAATCACACCACAGCAAAGACGTATTTGCCTAGTCATCGACTTGTATTCTGACTGTAGTTTATCCTTATATTTTCCTCTTTCAGTCCAGGGCGGGATGGTTTCGTGCATGAAAGCCAAAGCTGTTACCTTCCCCTTTGGATAGAGTAAAGTTTCTGACGTGTTAGTCTTCAGCTTTGGAGGTAAAAATACAGGGTGTATATAAAATAACACTATCTTATAATAATTATAAGTTCCTGAGTTATCAAAATTGTTCGCCCTCAAATCGCGCAGTACACAACAATTTTATGAGAATGAGTTGGAAATGCTTTTTTATCTAACCAATACCAGTCATCAAGCACGTCCCCATGATGAGTTGTCCTTTCCAGAAACCAGCATGGCCACCTCGATGCTTTCTGAACGCATCCGACAGACAGACCTGTCTCCAGATGAATATTCTTTGACTCGTAACCATTGCTGGCCTCACATCTATCATTTCTTTCTCTTTCAAGAATGTACGACGACCAGTTTTTAGAATGTATCTGATATTTCTAATTGTTTTAAATTGGCTTCCAAATGATTGATTATGAGCTTGTTTAGTGCAGGTATATTTCTGGCCAAAAGTCTCGTCAAATGTATTTTATGTGGTTATGTAGCTTCGTTTTGGATGGTTGATTTTCTATTAACGTCCTAAGCAAACAGGTAAACTTCTAAGGACTGTAGCTAAAGATTCTAGTAAAGTGGATTCTGAACCACTTCGTTCACTGGACTCCACGGTACTTGAACTCGTGAGCTTTCGGTTAAGCGGGGATCATTTATATTTTGATATAACGTACCGTAATGAATATTTTCTGCTCCAATATGTGCACATTGATTTTTTTAGTATTGTTTCATGTTGGTTTCATCGCCTGGAAAGAGGGGAAATGTTTCTGTATAGGTTCCGTTACCTGCTGAACGCTCTGTATAAAGATTTAATTTCAACTCTGGTAGAAGAATGTAACAATTTCTCTATAACACTGAATAGAGAAAATGTTCCTTCATTTCTTCATTGTTTCTTGAGTGTTTCATAGGTCCAGGTCCTTCACATAAAGGGTTATTTCGATTCACCATAAACCTTTTTTATTACGTTTCTTCCGAGACTGCTCATTTTACTGTATTCATCTAACCTGCAAAACAGCGTCAAATGATTTATATTATTCGAAATCAGAGACATTAATTACTTGACATTTGATTAATATTACCACTTATCTATTGATTAATTGTGAATATTTATTAACATCAGAGTGCCGTTGTTCCTATCAAAGTCTGCAATGCACCAACACACACAGACATAAACTCACACGCCGTCTTCCAAACTCTTGAGGCAAGAGCGAAGACGAAGGCTTCTCTTTAATTATCAGAGTCTCTGTCCGTGGGCCATGGAATACTCTTTCGATACGTTAATGATAGTGTAACATTGTTAGCTCGCCTCAAACACAAATTAAATTCCATTCGTTGCTTTGTGCATTTAACGCCATCTATCTCGCTCTTCGTTAACGTTACGCTATGCATTACTGAGGTACAACTATTTTTTTGAAAGTGTAGCCAACGCAGAAGGTATGTTACTAAATAAAGTAAAAACATTTCAAAAGTGTTAAATTCTATCATAATCAGAAATCATTAAGAAATTAACATTGTTTAATCAACGTGTTAAATGTGAGTCTAAAGAAATTATAAAATAAATATTACTTTTGATTTGCGAGTAGTAGTAAACCACACAATACAGTATTACACCAAAATTCCATTGTATATCTCAATATTATTGATGTATTTGTGGAAAGTTGAAAATATCTCAGGAATATGCCCCATTAATATAATGCCTAGCATCATGAAGAATATACATGGAATTTTGTTAATGCATTCCCGGAGAATAATAATATTCTTCAATATAAAGCAGGTGCATGATAATCTTTACCTTTACGAACTGTGATGCCAAAAGAATGAAATACATGTAGAAATTATTGAAATCTATAATACGAGGTTCAGTCAATGTTTAATGAGACTGACCTTGTAAAACTTTGGTAAACTTTATTTTCATATGGGCCAGTCTAATCACTCTGGACGTCGGCCTGTCATGATTCGCCCTTTAGCCATTAAATCCACACCTATGCCCCTGCCGGAACCCGGAACCTTAGAGTCGTTGGCTTAACGTCTTAGACCACAAGGTTACGCGGCCGGCGAGATTGACCTTGTGTTTTAAAAAGTAATTGATGTATAATGTTATAATTTAGTAGATGCAGTAATTGTTTCTTTTACATATGGACAAGAGGTGATATTCCTATGCCGCATAGGGAAGGACCAATAAGAGGACATCATCAATAAGGTGCGAAACGTCGTGTACATTGCAAGGCGACTTTTTATGTCGGGACTAACATCGTGTTTCCACTGCTTCGATTGGCTCCTTAACTCAGCTATGTTCTAATGAAGGATAAGGATAAAATGAATTTGATGCGCGTTAACAGCATGGCTTACACCCTCTCGATAAAACTTTGGTAAACTTTATTTTATATGGGCCAGTCTAGTAGCTTCTGATTTCAGCCCGTCACGATTCGACCATATAGACCTAGTTAAAATCCACAAACATCCATGCCCCTGCCGGGATTCGAACCCTGG
Organism: Lepisma saccharinum; assembly: GCA_022664845.1. Taxonomy (NCBI): domain Eukaryota; kingdom Metazoa; phylum Arthropoda; class Insecta; order Zygentoma; family Lepismatidae; genus Lepisma; species Lepisma saccharinum. The sequence goes on from JAGDQP010001518.1 coordinate 36,349, forward strand.
ATCTTCGAGTCGTTAGCCTAATGCCTTAGATCTCACGGTTACCCGGTCGGTACGCCCGTCCCGAGAATGTTCTAGTAAAACCATCACTCATCACCAGTGATGAGCCTCAAGAAGAACTATTCTGCATCACTATGATATAAGATCAAAAGTTCCAGGCATTTTGCTGCCGTGTTTCCGTTTGTTCAGGTGTCAGATTTCGGGGTATCCAATATGCGCATCTTTTTAGTTTCAACTTGTCATGGAGTATTGTGTATACTGTTCCATGTGATATTCCGGTTCCTGACACTATCTCGTTTATTGTCACTCGCTTGTCATTCATGACAATGTTACGTTTTCACAACTTCAGTCACAATTGGAGTTGTTACTCTACGCTGTCGTCCAAGACTAGTTCCTTTGAGCGCTGACTCATGTAAACTTATTAAATTATTCAATCCATCTTAACACCGTCGCATGGCTTGGGCCTGCATCAACACACACTCCACACAATCTTCTGTGGATATTCAGCGTTGATGCACACTCCTTCCGTACAAACCAGGCTGTCCACTGTTGGCCATGTTTGTTGCCTTACATTGTACACAACGGTTCTTACCTTACTGATCATGTCCTCTTATTGGTCCTTCCCTACACCGTAAAAATATGAGACACAACGTTCATCCAAAAATTGGAGGCAGCTGAGCTGCCTCCACTTTTTGGGTTAACCTACATTCAGCTAGTTTTCAGTTGAACGTTTTACTTTCTGAAAAATTTCAAAATACTTGTATATATATATGACTGTTCCAACGTATTTCATTCAAGCAGAGCATTTTTTAAAGTAGAAAAAAGAAAAGGTAATATTCCTTTAAAATTAAAAATAAAACAAAAGTAAGTTGAAGTGGTCGGGTTTCGATCCAGGGTCCACAAGCACACTGGTCAGACGCTCTTGCCACTTTTTTTTTTTTAAATCTCGTTTATTTAACTTTCATAGTACATTGCGTTTATTTATACGATTGGGACCATTTATTTTTCGTTTATCTTTCTTAACCTACATACGGACAACACAGTTAAAATCACATCCATGCCCAAGGCGGGATTCGAACCCTCGATCCTGGAGTCTCTAGACTACCGCACTAGCCCGCACGACCAGCCGGATCGGCACCACTTAGCTACAAAGGCAGTTGGTGTTTCTGGCTTTCCGAGTGATATCTATAACTAGGGTTTTATTGCTAAGGAGGTTAATCATTATCACTTTTTTATTTTACTGCGAGGAATGTCTCGTGAAAAAAGGAGAGATACGTTTGCTACAGTGTAAAGATTTATACCTAACTTAATTTCTCTTTCCGCCAATGCAATCCTTGCCGTTCTCGGTCCACCACTGAAGTGTTTACTGTTCACAGTGTAAAGGCAATATAAACACTCAAAATGGTGGGGCGTTCAGTAACAAGCAAATAACGTTACTCCCGTTACTGGATCACATAATATCCAAATAAGGCTTAAACTTCATCCACAAAAGTACGTAATCTCAAAATTGTCTTTTTAGCTTACACTTCGATTAGAAAATGACCGATCTTTAAGCGTAAAATAAGTTGAACGTTCACGGACAAATCACTTTGGCCAGTTTCAACCCATTTTCAGTTAACGTTAAGCTATTACAAAGAAAATGTTTAACTTTAAAATGGAGTTAATGTTACCAATCTTTCCACTAAAAGGCTTACACTATATCCACGTTCAAGAGTAAATACAACAAAACGCTAGTTTTCGACTTTAATTTCTCCACAAAGCGCAGTAACTTTCATCCATTTCGTGTTTCCACTTTTTACAGTGTATGCTGCGTAATATCACCTGTAAAAGAAACATCAATTACTACTCAGGATTATCAAATTACATGTCACAGCTCAACTACTTTTTTAAATACAAGGTCATTTTCATTCAATATTGAGTGCCTCCCGTATAGCAAAACGGGCACAGATTGCCATATTCCATGTAGTATATTCCGTGTATAGTCAAGGACATTCTTGAAATATTCCGAGTATGTTCCATAAACTTCGAGGTATGTAGAGAAAATATACAGGTGTTGTGTGGGGAATTTTGAGAAATCCCTCCTTAAGTTGACATCCTGACTGAGTTGTCTCAACAAAAGATACATTCCGAGATAGCACCTAAAATTAAGACTAGAGTCGTCTTCCCCTTCAACGGATAACGTTAGTAAAATAAGGACAGAAACGCTACCCTTAAAACCCTGGTTTTATTTTCAGTCAACGAAGATCTCAGAATGATAGTTTCTGAACTTAAACAAGAGATGTACCGATGCCGAGTTAGAAAATAAACTCGTTTCTTTTAACAGCCAAGGTCTTCCCTAAAATGATTTTTAATATGTTACATTTAAATATAAATACATCAGACCTACAACGGACACTATCGAGCAATGCACGCCGGAACATATGTTTTTAGGCTCATTCAAAAGAGATCCTAACGTCATACAACAAACATAAAAATTAGCTGCTGAATTGCAGAAGTGATTTAGAAATTGAAGGTTCGTGAAAAATCAAAATTTGAGTTTTGTTTTCGTTTCGAACAGAAAGACAGAATTTGACAGCCAAGTTTTTCGGGCTTATTCATAACGCCAAATCAAGAAGAACAGATATCTTTGTCATTTCTTGAATTCTGTTTCATTTCTTAGATACAAAGGTTCAAATTTGCAGCCCAAACGTTTTTGTTGTTTCGAAAGTAGAAACAGAATTCGACAGCCAAACTTCTGACATGAATTTCTGACACCAAAATAAGGAAACGTTTATCACTATCATTTCTCGAATTCAGCTTCAGTTTCAAGATACAGAGATTTCAATGTGGAGCCCAAATTTTACTTTTTACAATGGTAGTGAGACTTCCCAATATAGTAAAAAATGTATAAAAGTAAAATGTAGTTCTTGGGAGTTGATTTGTATCAATAAGGTAGATATCAGAAGTTAAAATGTGACGTAATCAAATTGTCGATGTTGCCAACCTAGTGTAAAGTTGTATTTGTTCAAATAACATTACTATTTATTCATGGGATATTTGGTATTATATAGAGATGATAAACGTCATATGTGATGCACAGAACGGAGTGTTCCAAACTGAAAACGTACTAGGCTAAACTGATATTATTATACATTTTGATCTTGTAACATATTATTCACAGTTTGCAACATTGATTTCTGTGACAACGTACGATCACTAGGGGATATCAAATGTCCAATAAATTTTGCTGTTTGAACAAATAATATATTGTTCCAGGGTGGTAACATTGAATAACTTCTAATATCTACTCTATGGATGCAAATCAACTACCAACACTTTTTTTTACTTTAATTCATTCTTTCAGATTTATCGGGAAATAATCATTTTCTTTACCACTATAAAAAAACTGATTTTGGTGAGAAGTTCCAAACCGTAGATCTCGGAAAGGAAGAGGAATGTTACACATGATCAAAACAAATTCTGCAATGGTCCAACAACAACAGCAACTTTCGGAAATCAGTTGCAACTCAAAATTTCTTTGTTTAATGCCAAATTGAGAGAAAATGAAAACGTGTCGTTGAAATTTTTTTAAGAAAATAAAAGCTTCTCGTCTTAATCTTTCCGAAATTCTGGTCAGATCCAAACTTTCTGTTTCTACCAAAATCCCTTTATTTCTCTCTCTCTCTCTCTCTGTGTGTGTGTGTGTGTGTGTGTGTGTGTGTGTGTGTGTGTGTGTGT
>JAGDQP010001518.1:40072-63734 GCA_022664845.1 Lepisma saccharinum
GTGTGTGTGTGTGTGTGTGTGTGTGTGTGTGTGTGTGTGTGTGTGTGCGTGAGTGCGTGCGTGTGTTGCAGTCCAAAATGAAACGCATAAGAACGTACTAAACGGTCGGATTGTAGCAGCAGCAATATAAGCTTACTTTTGGTTAGTCGTAGTGGTTCAAGCGGTAGTACGCTGGCATTATATTGAAGAGACACGCGGTTCGACTACCAGTAAACTTTATTTTGCATGGGTCATTTTAGTAACTTTTCCATTTTGCCTGTCACGATTATACCAATTCAACGCTTATATTTTTAAATTGAGAAACACCATTACCCCAGGCGGGATTCGAACCCATGAACTAGGAGATTCGACTATTAAACGACAACATTGTTTTGTTCGTTTCTTGGTATTTTCCTATCCTTACCTATATCAGCAAATGTTTTGATTCAGAATATGGATAGGATATGTCTAGTTTTTGTAGTGTTTTTAAAACGATTTTATTGTTCGTGTATTCTCATTCTTATTTAATTTTGAAAGTTAGTTAATGTTTCCAACTATATTTTATAGTGTTCGTTATTTATATAAACATTCAGAATGTACTATGTAATATTGCAAATTAAAAGAAATGAAACAAAAAAAATGGATGTGATGGAAAAAAATATATAAACTTAACAAAAGGAACAAACACTACGGGGATATTACAAATCAGATTAATATTAAGGAACCAAAATTCTGCAGCATACTGAAGATGAAAAAACGATAAAAACGAAGGAACTATTCTGTTAATACCAGAGGTCGAACGTTGCACTTTCTGCACGTTCTACCTCTTACACCACCAAGCCATTGCTAAAACAGGTTTACTATAATGGTTTTACAAATTTTCCGTGCGTAAGACCCTCAGTAAAACACCTTCTACGCTTTTCCTATAGCACAGTAGTATATACAGAAATATTTAGGTGTTATGTTACCAAATCGTTACTGTCCGATCAGAATTATTACATCGGAAAGGTTGCGTGTCAGTTATTTCTTCCAGTTCAGCACAACTTGCACAGTGCTATGCTCCCCATCAAATGGTCAAAAAATTGTCAACTTTGGGCAACCTAAATTCAAGCTGATCTTGGTCCACCCTGAGTTGTTAGTGGTAAAAGCATAAATTAAACAATACCAAGTTCATGGGACTATCTCTTACAATTTCTATAGTAGAAAATATTCAATTCCCCCCTAAAATATATGTGAAAATCATGCAAGGGTGGTAATTTTGTAGCCTAACTGATCTTGGTCTATTTTTCTTTGGTCGCGTTGACAGCATGAATTGATTGATATCTAAATGACGGGGGTAACTCTTTACCATTCCTATGGGAAATAGTATTTTATGGTGATAACTTTGCAACCGAGAGGTTAGAATGACGTAACCCTACGCGCCTGTTAACGACACGAATTGATAGAAACCAAGAACATGGGGATATATCCCTTACGTTTTCCCTGGTAACCAAAATTTATTTTCCTATTTAAATGTAAAGGAGAATATGTGAGGCTTTTTTTCTCTGAAACTAAAAAGTCCCCTTCACTGCCCCCGGAATATTTGCAAAGGTATATCCGAATATCACCTTCAGCAATATGACAGGCATAGGCTACAGCTGTTTGTCTAGACCATAGTGGAAAATTAACTAAATAATAACAAGAAAATGAAAAACTCACACCCAGAATCCTCACTCTATCTCGACAATCGTTTGGTAAAACTCAAGAAATTGCGTAAAATCTTACTCCGGATGGCCACTGTGAGACGGACATCTACCATTGACACCACAGTGCAAGTCAACGACCTTCGGAACTAAAGAATGAGGACTAGATATTAAATGAATATACATAGACACACAATCCAAAGAAAACATTTACTCAAAATGAACTATTTTGGTTTTCGAGATTTACCCAGAAAATTCGTATAGTTAACTCCTACATTAACAATATATCTTTCTTGATTTGAACCTTTACCTGTAGTACCTGGTAAGTAGGTTATTGCTACGGTTGGAAACACTGAATTCTATTTCATCTCTTTGTTTTGGTTCAGCTTGAGTAATTAAGACATAGTGTCTCTGCTTTCGATGCAGAACAATCTCTATCTCCTTCGCTCACTTTCTATATATTCAGTCACCTTTCTGGAGCAGGTAGAGCTATGTAATTGGCCTCTGATGCTCATTCTTGCAGGTATATAAGACCCCTCCCCCCCCCCCTTGAAAGATCCAATTAGACTCATGTTCCTTTGAGCATCAAACCAATGTTTTATCTCATAGACCCTCGTTTTAAAACTTATCTGCAGAGCGCAATGATGTTACCAGGGCAGAGGGACAAACAAATCTAGTTCTTAGAATCTAGTTCCTGGGACGAGAAACAAGACAAAAGAACATCACCATCTTCTGTCTACTTCTTGCCTTATTCTTCATTTTCATCACGTTGGAAATGAATATCTCTTGAGAAAAAGACCGCAAGGATGCAGCACTGCTGAAGAAACCTTATTTTTTTCTTGTCCGCTTTTTCCCTTTCCTTTCTTTGTTATAAATTAAACCTGTCGCACAGGATAAAGTGGCAAGCAAAATGAAGCTGTTTGGGCTGCCATCTGTGAGCCACTGAAGAAACTGAGAAAAAACAATCGTAACATATCACAGCTTTGCTTTAAATTTATTTCCTGTTCAGCCTCACATCTATCTTTTTGTCTCTTGTTTTCAAACTTTCTCGCTGTTGTTCTCACGCTTCTATTAAGAAATCTTTTATTAAATTGTTTCTTAGTTCAATAAGAAAAATGAATTCTCTTGTCACATTCTAGTTTCACAAAGGATTTTTTAAAATAAATATTCATCCACTCAGTGACAAAATATTCTGACAATTTGAAGATAAATTATGAAAACACGTTCTTGATTAATGAATCAATCTCTGGCTCTACGGATCAGAAAATTCAAAACTTTGCGAGAAATTAATTTATTAGTGAACAGTTTTTACTGTCTTCGGTTTTCCGCTGACGAACGATTCATTAGATAAATAACGTATCAAGAAAGGCTTTTGGTACAAGAAGCAAACAGTAAAATAGGTATGATTACTAAGAATGTATCTTCAGTAAAAAAAAATCTCTTCCTAACTGTTCTTCGTTTACGATTAACAAACTTTGCTAACTTTTAGTTTTCCTTTGATGTATTTTAGAAACTATTGATTTCTTACCTGGGGCTACATAGTCTAGTGATTAGAGCGTTGAACTCGTGTCCGCGTAGTCCCGGGTTCAATTCCCGGCTGGAGTTCCACTTTCTGGCGTTCACCCAGCGTCGTGAGGCAAACTAGGGAGTCACGTGAATAAAGACGTTACGGCCACTCGGGCTAGAAAGCCCCTAATAATGCTGACCACACTGACGTCACTCAGGTGGACGCAGTTGCGCCAACCGCGGACAGATGGCGTTGAGGTAGGTTCAGAACTTATCGGTCTGTAACGCCTATAGTTATTATTTATGGTTATTGACTTCGGACCATTGTCATGAGTGTATCTCACCGCTCCTGAACTTGACACTTTGCTTACGAACAAAGCTGAAATGGGTAACCGGGTCAATTGGGTCATTCGAGTCAGTTTTAGGACCTGGTCGCCGGTCCTACATTTGGGACCATGCCTGACTCGGTTAACCGATATCGACCGGGTATTCCGAAGGGCAGAGCGGAGTTTTTAATTCTTTCCTTATTACACAATGTTGTGTTTCAAGGACCACCAGAGCACGAAACATACGACACCAAAAAGATCATACGCAATCATCGGATCGCCGGTTCACCAAGTCATAGTAATTTGGGTCAACACAGGGCCACCGAGTCAGTCGGGCCAAGACCGAGTTAATATGGTCACGTTTCGGACCGAGACTCCGAGTTATCTTTATGTGGGTCAGATTAGGACCAAAAATGAACCGATTCCATATCTGCCTACGAGTACGTAGAGCCAATTGTGTTCGTAAAAATGTATTGAGGATTCAAATGGTCGTAGCATCACATAGAAATATGCTAAAATCACAAAATAAGTACTGGAAAGAAAATGAATCCTAAACTTTCCTTGTAATGTCTATTGGAGAAAGCCGTGGGAGAGAGTGCTGAAACAGTATGCATATTCCTGATAATCTTATATGAAGAACTGCCTAGATATCTGTAGAGATCTGAGAGGAGTCCAGTGAAGTCAGTACATTGAACCTCAGCGAACACATGGGTAACACTTTATTCTTTTCTTTCTCCTTGAAATTCTATGGCCTTTTAAACCGCATCATTATTTTACGAACATACCATACGAATTTAAAAGTTCGAGATCAACTTCCGTTCTTCAATCTGCTCCATCAGGATTAAATTTATTATGTTTATTTCTTTGTGTTATTCCTAATACACATACACGCCAGTACGTCTAAGATGAAATGAGGTCAGAGCTGAAACCTGACCTAGTTACATGGTCCCACCCCTAACATAGGTGACCCGGCTACCCAATGATCCGATTGACCCGGTGAGCCGACTGATCAAGACTGAGAACTATAATGAACTGATAATTTTCGGCATCGTTGTTTTCGTTTCAGGGAGTAAAATCTCCGATCCCGGTCACTCCTGAAAGAAACAGTGATCAAATGCAAGGAAATAATTGAAAACAGTGTTTTGCCCTCCTGATCACCGGGTCCAACTTGGGTTCCCCGGTCAGGTCGGGTCCCAAGCATAGACCCGGTGACACGTTATAGCTCTGAATGAGGTACTGTTCAACTACTTGTGGTCTCACACGCAATCTCTCAGAAGACAGAGAAACAAATTCCAAACGCACGAACATGTTTGACATGAGCATAAGTAGTGAAAAGTGTTCAACGTGCAATTGATTTGTGTAAGAGGAGATAAAGCAGGGAAAGTTTGCCTCAACCTGGACAAGTGCTTGTAGCAAAGCGCGACTTGGTGGCGGAATGGTTAGGGTTTGAACCTGTAAACTGGAGAGACTGGGCTTCAAATCTGCACTAAGCGCTTTCATACCTTTTTTCGTCAATTTTGTTTTACGTTCAGTAGTTTCACTTGGTATTATTTGGAATCTTATTTCTTTTGTTTTGACATTTATTTCTACTTACGTAAGTAGATAATATTTAGATTGACGTTTTTTTTTACGTTTTCACGGAAGTAACTAAGGATAGTGAACTTTCTTTACTCATTCCAAATGTCTACTATTTTAATAAGCAATGTATGATTAATTAACTCAAGAACTTACGAATGTTTTCTTTTTATATTTTTTCATGTATTTAAAATTTATCAACGTGTAAATACTGATTCCCTATGTGGTTAATTTTGTAAGTAAGAACACAACTGAACATCCTACTTTATAATCTCAGGAATCAGGAAAGACCGATAGAAATTTGATCCCCAGTCTTTACAAGCCAAAATCTTAACCAATTTGCCACCGACCCACGATGTAAGGTGTACATTACCCCAAGCAATTTCCGAGAGGGAGACAAACATAATATTTATATCCTGTGCTCTTGTCAAGCATGTAAGTGCAGTTGGAATTACTTTCCTTGGTTCCTTGTTAGACGATAGATAGTGAAAATCTTACTACAACTTAGAAGAATGACTGAGTCATCTTGATCTACAATTGTTCACCTCGGACTTGAATAAGTACTGCGGAGATGGCGAAGGTAAGCTATCATGCCGATTGAAGTTTCACAATAGTTTTATGAGTCCAGTCTGCTCAAAGGTAGGTCTGCTCAAATGACTGGTCTCCACAAATGCAGATCTACGACGCGGAGATCCCTGGGTATGGTGACCCACTGGTAGTTTCCTACTGCCTTCCGTCACATAAAGATAAGGTTTAAGGACGGGACTTACAGTTTAAAGTGGACTCCGAACCATTCCTATAAGGCAAGCGATTGGTTTATTAGTTATAAAAATGCAGCAACGAAATGTTCTAATTTTCTATCTTGCTAACTTTTCTGTTGCGCTAATTTTAGGGGTTACTGAAAATAAATACAGCAATAAAAGTCGTAAGAACACCATTTGCATTTATATTTTACAGATTTCTTTTCTGCACATTTTTGAAAAGAATTTCTTTATACTGTGCTGTTCTACATCCGTGATTATATTTGAAGAAAATGTGAATACATTTGTTTGTATGTATATTGTGTGTGAAAGATCAAGCAATCGAGAGAGAGGGGGAGGTAGAAAGAGAAGGAGATTGAGGAAAAAGATAGGAGTCTGTGTTGCTGTTCGTATCGTGAGTTTTTTCAATAAACAACCCTTGTGAGGGAAAAGGCCAATGTACAAGATTTCTTATGAATAATTCAGCAAACTTTTTTTATTACATTTGACCAGGAAAAGGAGAACCAAGTTGCTTGCTTGGTGAAAGAAAATTCTTCCTTAAGGCCTCAGAATAATATTATTCCTTTCATTTTAATATATATACTTGTGAAAATATTTTCCTTTGATCTATATTCATATGATATGTGCGGAAAATGTACTATATACACACAATGTTGTGAAACCTAGCGGTTTTTTATTTATCTCCGGAAACAAATATTCTTTTGCTAACATGGTGATGTGTTATTTTATACGCTGTAATTATATTCAAATCATATTCGAAACGTATAGCTACTTTTAAAATATTGTAAACAAGCTTTATGCAAAAACTAAAAGAATTGTTAAACCCAGAATACGTAACATCGAGACCGGAAAAGACAAGAAAATTAATATTGATGTGCAAAATGAAAAGGTTCTAACTGCAGATCTATCTTTTAGAAAGCCCTAAGTATTAGATAGGGTTCTTTACGTTGCATTATGGAAAAACTGCGTATAGGGTCTACCATTTCTTTTCTTCAGTTCACAATGATTAGTGGTGTCCTCAAATTTTGAAACATTAATTTAAATCATTCCCCGACGTCATACAATGATGAAATTTACACAGTGACGTAAGTCGAGTAACAATACAATATCCCATTGTTACTCTCATATATGACTGTATTTTAAAAGCATTTTTTAATTTTTAGAAAGAACTTCATCCTAAAATAAATACTTACCCACAACGATGTTGTGTTTTACTGGTTGCAGAACACTTTAGGATTTTGAACACCAAAATAACTCGAAAAAATAATAATAATAATAAAACTTTTTTAAAACATTTTTGTTAAACAATCTGTACTAAAAAGTAAAAAATAATTTCGTTTGTGCATGATTAAAAGGAAATGCATGGGGCGCGCGAATTGAAGAATTTATAAAGTGACTATTTATTAGAGCGTGGCCCCATGCATTTGTTTTTAATCATGTATAAATTAAATATTTTTTTTTACTTTTTAGTACGAATTGTTTAAGTAAAGTTTAATTATTATTTTCTTCTATTTAGAATTTATCTAGGGTTATCTTACACTACCCGAAATACATAGGCTTACACTGAACACATCGTGTGTCTACAACAAACATGTCCAAATTGTAGTTAAGGCCTTTTCATTTTGCGCGGGAACTCTTCAAACATTTCCGACATTCACTATTTTCTTCTCCTCTCTAAGATTGCCCATGTCACTTTCGTTTTTCGTTATTCACTTGACTATGGATGCGACCTCAGGGTGGAAGAGGTTTCTAGCGCACTTGCTTTCAGTGCGTGAAGTCACGGATTCAGCTCCCGCCGGAGTCCATTGAACATTGGTTCCGAGCTCACTTTACTAAAAAAAAACTGTAGGTCCTTAGAAGCTTACCAATTCGTTTAGGCCGTTAATAACAATTCATTCATTCATTGACTATGGGTGCATTTAGAGATGAAATCGGTGAACCGGACATGGCTCACCCGGTCCGAAACGTGGCCCGAATGGGCCGAGTGAACTCTGCAACCTGGCCACCTGATTATCGAATTTAGACCTTATTGACCCGGCGCCTGTAACTTCACCCGATTGTTCCTGTGGCTTGAACCAACATGGACATTTGTGAGATTCACAAATTCTTTCAGAAAAGTCTTTTTGAGGGGAAGTTATTTGCATACTTCCGGGGAAAGTTCATTTCCGGATATATGAGACTATTTGTATATGCTATTGCTATTATTAGGAAATTTCCTGCCTCGTATTCCTGCTCTGGCATGTACCACTCCCGTTCCTTTGAAAGAAACTGTTCAAAAGCAACAGTGTGTGACTATATCTTTTTCTTCAACTTAGCATTTTGTATTTATGAGTATTTTTCTTCTGATGCGTAAATGATGTATCATGGTTAAGTAGAAGACAAAGCTATCAGCCTTAACTTTTGCCATGTAAAATAAAGGTCTAATAAATAAAGAAAGAAAACATGTAAGCTCCACCTTGCTCTCTGGGTCATCGGGTCAAGCCGGGTTCCACACATAGATCCAGTGATCCGGTATAAAACTTGACCCGGTGACCTGTTACAGCTCTGGATACATCTAGAGAAATTTCATTGCTTATTCAGAGTTTGGCATTTACACCGAATATGACTATAAACTATAGAAACTATCATATTATAAAAAATAGAAGTAATTCAAATTTAAGATGTTCTGGAAGTAACCACCTCACCAGTAGTACCTCTTCTGCTAGTACCCTCTGTTTATCAGGTACTGCATCCTACATACTCCCCGCTGTAACTTGTCGTCTTCCTTTTACGAAGCTTTCTATTTTCATAAACAAAACTTCATCTGTGGGAGATAAACGCGGAAAGTATTTATAAGTTCTGATGATGATGATGGGTGTTCTCCTTAAAAGCAAGTTCTGACCCAAAAAAACTCTGAGTAAGGTGAACCGCTGGTGGTTTGCCATTGAATTCCATCTGATAAAAATGACGTTCTAAGAACGGGACCTTCAGTTTAACGTGGGCTCCGAACCACTTGTTCCCCCACCGGGAATCGAAGCGAGGACCCTTTGAGTGTTATCACTCATACACAGGGGACACTAAGGTTTAAAGATTGTTTTTTTTTTAATTCCTTCATGTTTACTGCAGAGTCTGGCGCCACGACTATCAATATCTGGAGTCAAACACTTCTGCTTTTAGATGAAGAATTCAATCCCACAGCTCAACTTACTTTAGATGGATTCATGGGCATGTGTGACCAAGTTCCGTTTATGCTGGCAAGATGACGTCTATCGGCAAGTACTTCCGTGGAAGATGGATGGGGAAGATATCGGCCAGGATCTATATTGTAGGTACCATCCTGGCATTTACCTGATGGTAATGAAGAAAAGCCTGGAAACTTCTGCAACTATGGTCGGCATGGATGGAACTTCAACCCTCGCTACTTTCTTAACATTTATCCAAAGTCAAGCAGTATTATTAATAATTATCCTTCTTACGTCAGCTATTGCGAGAGATACAGCTTGGACCCTGTATGAAAACGTGGGATGTGGTTGTTCGAAATCAACTTTAAACTAAGGTCCTGGCTCTGGAACCTTAACATATTTTTTATTATTATTATTATTATTATTAAAAGCAATGGTAAACTATCATAGATCTCCTTACGAATGGATCTTCGCCATGGGTCCACAAACCAACCTCTTGGTAGATCATCAATCAATCTTAATAATAATAATATATTATTACTACTACTACTACTACTACTACTACTACTACTACTACTACTACTACTATTATTATTATTATTATTATTATTATTATTATTATTATTATTATTATTATTATTATTGTTATTATTTATTATGTGATTATAATGTATCATAGAACTGATTATTTGTCTTTATATAGACAAATCTGTGCTGTTGACTGAATGAATATATTACTTGCTATTCATTTGGATGATGCAGTCTTGAAAATAAAAGAAATTATAAAACTGTGTGTTAATGACAGTATTCCGAAAAAAATGTACGAACTACTAAATACCCTTTATGGCATTCCGCTGAACTTATACGAAGTCTCAAAAAGAAAAATCAGGCACATAAGCAATCAAACAAAGTGACTATCTAAAATTTTCAGACTTAAGAAAAAATTCAAAAAATTTTCTTCGAGGAGACAAAAGCTACCCTATATCATGTTGTGAAAGTGATCTTCAGAATAAACCTTTAAATTTCTGGAAATATATTCAAAATCCTACCAAAAACAATATCGATACTAATGGAATCTATGTTACAGACAAAATAGTGTTTAAATTTGAAGAACTTGTGAACCATTTTGGTGATTTTTTTCAATCAGTTTATCAAGTTTGTCCTCAGGAAAATACTGAACCTTTCGACTGTAGTGATAACTCTCCTTCAGTTATTAACTCTACCAGTGATAACAGTTGATGATGTAACAAAAGCAAGAAAACCTTTGAGACCTAATTCTGCCTGTGGTTTAGATTGTATACCAATCTTTATAACAAAGGGTATTAGTAATGTCATTGCACCAATACTAACATCAATATTTAATATTAATTTGAGGTACTTTCCTCTACCCTGGAAAGTGGTTGCTGTGTCTCCAATTCCTAAGAAAAATGGGAAGAGCATTGAGAATTTTCGTCCAATTTCAATAATTGATGTAATACCCAACATTTTTGTATTATTGTTTTTAATATTCTTATTAGTATAGTGAACAACTAAAATTCTGAAATCTTAAGAGAATTTATAGTTAATATCCGGTTTCGTTAAGAAAACAGTAGCAAGAGAGAGAAAAGAGAAAAAGATATGGAACACGTAAAGGAAGAAAAAAGCTTTATAAAACGAAAAGCAAGAAACACGTAATAAGCCTCAAAACTAAAAAAACAGAAGCGTTAATTGGCTTTCCATTCCTTTTCACACAACATTCCTACAAATAGGGAAGAAATTCAGTGTTTATACCTGTTTCTCTTCCATAGAAAAGAAGAAAGAAAGAAGGAAATAAATCTACAAAGAAAAGCTTAGCTTTTAGGTAGCAACCATTTCTTTCTGCTCTGACTCTCTTCTGACCTTTTCTTCAGTTGATGTCGCTTGGCATTTATGAACGATTCATATTCGAAGGAAACCAGAAAAAGAAAGAGAAAAAGGTAATAAAAATGGAAAATGCGATTCGAATACTAGAAGCCACGTTTATTATTAATGAGAACAACCGAAGAAGAGTCAGGAACAGAAAAAGGAAATTTTCTTCAAAGGAAAATGGTACGTGGGAGGATTTTTCATTAAAAAAATTATTTCATAAGCCCTTTAACATTTCCCTGAAGGAATAGCAAACCAAAGACATTACATTTTTGTAAAAATATCTCATTTGTACTGTATTTTAATAAACTAAAATACAAAGTGTGAGTTTTGCTACAGGGAACATTTCCAACTAGAAACACTTCACTTTCTACTACTTAGACGTTCTTTTCTATAGTGGTGAAAGTCACTAACGCTGCTCATGAGGTGTATAATAATTGCAAACAAATGGGGCGATAAACGGAGTAATAAGCCAAGCCACAAGGCAATACAAAATGAATAATATTGTGGAATAGGGTATCATAAATATGACCGCGAAAAGAAAAATTGTAACTTTTGTTAGAGTACTCGATCTCTTGTAAGAACCTTGTTAAATTTCATTTACGAAGCAGACAGGTCGCTATGGACTAAGTTCGTCACACGTCTGAGGAATGACTTTCCTCAGCAAGCAGTCTTTTGCGGTGATAGAGACCGAGGCTTTTGTCTCGGTACAAATGCGGCTTTCGCCTGGTAAAACTAAGGGAAAACGCTAGAAAAGCTGTCACTATGATCATCAGCTGCACTAGGAGCTTCATGTTTCTGTAGAGATTATCTGATCACGGAAGAGGGAGGGGGGTCTGTGTAATCATGTTGAAAGAAAAGTAAATGCCAGTGCAACATAAAGGTTTTGTTGTTGCAATAAAGGATAGGCAGATATGTTGAATGAATAGTGAAATTATTGAAATAATTAGATAAAATAAAATGTTAGTGTTTGTTTCTCCTTCAGAAACCACAACAAATTTGATTCTTTTCCAGAATGTTCTTGATTTCCTTCTTTGCCTCTTCGTTTTTTGATTTTGTCTCCTTAGTCTTCCTTTGTTCTGGAGCGTGGCCAACACAGAAACCATTTACTACTATCTTCTTGTCGTAAGAAAGCAGAAACATTGTGTCGTAATACCTATTCGCTTTCTCCATTTCTCAATATTTCTGTTGTTACTAGCCTTTTAATGAATGTGTTTGTTGTGCGTTAAAAAATGGTTAGCTAGAATTTAGAAAAAAAAGTTCTTATCTGTACACGGAGAAACAATGTTCTTAGAAGTGAGATATCAAAATTCTCATTTAATTTAAAATGAGATCATACCGTTTGGAAATATTCATTAATAAGGTCAGTAAGCTTATTTTCAAGCCGACATATTCTCATTTTCTGTTAAATGGAAATACTGATATCTCATTTCTAAGAAAATTGTTTCTGTATGCACAGGAAGGAACCTTTATTTTTAATTATTAAGAAACCATTTTTAACTGTGTACGAAATTTATAAATAGCGAGAAATTAAAGGTTAACTGGAGTATGTAAAATTATGCAATAGAAATAACGCATGCCAAACCCTACCGCAATTAAATAGTACGTGCATTTCGTAATTAAATAGTTTCGCAAAGTTACATAATTTTGTATGTACATCGTGAAATACAAGATAACTGTTATAGATTATATTTGATTAAAGAGTACTACTTTCCCTAGTTTTGTTCTTGTGAAGTATTGTGGACCACGGTGGCTCAATGGTAGAGCACTCACCTCTGGCGCTAGGGTCGTCGGTTCGATCCCCTGCTCACGCCATGTGTCCTTTGCGGTAGAAAAACACCGTGCGCGTGAGTTTTCTCTGGGTTCTCCCACTTTCTTCATTGCACCAATTCATCATCTATCCGTCCTGAGCTAAAGTTGCCGAAAACCCTTCAAAAATTAAATTAAAATTAAAATTAAATTGTGAAGTACTGAATCTAGATAAGATAGAAACAGCTTTCCTGTAGTCTTTTTGGTACAATACTTCAGATTAAATGTTGATAACGTGATTTTCCAGCTGCAGGAAAACATATTTGGGACTGAAAATGCCCAGAATGCTGACTGGTTTAGTTGCATTACAAATAATTAATATTTCCTTTAGTTCGTGAAAGCAATGAATGGTATGAATCACTGTTTTATACTCTGTCTTGTCCTTGCCTTTTTACTGTATAATATATTAATTTATAGAAACTCATCTTTTAGAAATACCTCTATAGGTCTCTTTGTGGGTCTCGGATTTTGAGAAAACTGGTTTTCAGAAAATTGAAATATCGTAATGATGAAACGTGCCTTCTCATCTCGCCTAACAAATCATCAGCTGTCAATCAGAGATAGAATCACGTTCCGCTGTTTGGCAGAGAGGAGAATTCTCATTTCGCCTGATTCTCATTTGGCCTAAAGATTCCCTCTGCTAAGAAATCCCTTCAGAGGGAAATTACAGAAAATGGAATTCTCTAAATTAAAATGTTCTTGATCATGTTAATTCAAAAAAATAAATAAAGAGGACTTTATCCGATACGTGCATCACTGGACTTGACCTGACCCATCACCAAGTACATTTACATCTACTTGTTATATGGAAATAGTAATGCACCGATTTTCTTGAAATTTCGAGATTATATTCTAAACATGTTTGAGAGTTATCAGAATAATGAAAAGTTAAATGGAAAATAATGAAACAACTGAGAAGCCGGAGAAATGAGCGCCCGGCTCGACTGTTAAGCCAGACAAGATAAAAATCGTCAAAAGCCAGACTGTCTGGCTGAATGCAGGATACATTGTCACCCTAATTCGAGGATTTTATTTGCCTCAGTGCGCACTGAGCATTCCCCCAATTCTCTAAAGCCAAAATCTAAAATTTAAGAAACTAACTAATCAACAGGTGGAGAGAGGAGAGGAGGAGATAAAAGAGTAGACTAAATATTAAATTAATTTTTTGGAAAATACAGAATGTTTTTATTTTATTTTAGTTTGAAAAACAAACGAATTACGAATCTCGTTACAAAACTTGTTACTCTTCCAGATGCAGTACGCATGAGACTACATCAAGATAGGCAAACAACGTTATTTCTTTGTTAAAAAGTCTAGTTTTCAATATGATTATCCTGTCGTTCAGACGTTTCCATTTTCTCTTCTGGTAACACACCGGGTCTCCAACCTCTAAAAGTTTCATTGTAGTCTCATTTTCCTTTTGTTCCTCCTGCATTTGTTGTATGGAAGCGAAGATGTTCGGGTGATGTCTTGCGAAACGCTTGTTCCATTTGCTATGGCATCCTTCTACCCTGTTAGTAGTTCTGTCATCGCTTCCGCATGTATGTGCTGATCCGATTGTGCATGTATGGTTCTGCGTGTATGTGCTGACCTGACTGTGATTCTAGATCTTCTCCACGAAGAACTACTGTCACTCTGCATCCTTCCTCACACTTCCAGTATGATTTCTCTCCAATACGTCGGTAAATTCTATGCGTATAACTTTGGTAACACAGTCGTTTTCCACCTCTTCCGGTACTAACATATGTAAGCGACATAACTGATTTCGATTTAAATATCATAAATCTAGACAACTAACTAACCATTTGTCTTCTTCAGACACACTAAATTACGTTAACAACACATATTTCTACTGAGATAGCCATCTGGTTCCTAATTGGACTTCGCAAGCCAATCCCGTTCCGACTTCACAAAGTGAACAAAAATAACTGAATTCCTCTCCTCCCTGTTCCTACTCATAAATCCCAAAATAAGCCTGTCATGTAGAAAATAAGAAATAAGAAACTAATATAAAAGGCTCAATATAATCAATAAATAAACACAAAATCTACGTCTTGCACGAAAAATACATTTTTATGCAATGTTTGTTTATTTCATACTTTTTTTTCTGAAAACGTTTATTTATATTTCTGAATTAACATATTTGCATGTCCTTTTATTAACTGGATCAAGAACACCTTCATTCAAAGAATTCCAGTCTTTCTAGATCTTTCTAATATAATATACACTAAACTTTTGTATAAATTCCCTCTGAGGTTTTTTGTGGCAGAGGGAATCTTTAGGCCAAATGAGAATTAGGCGAAATGAGAATTCTCCTCTCGGCCAAACAGCGGAACGTGATATCTATCTCTGATTGACAGCTGATAATTATTAGGCAAGATGAGATAGAATCTAACTTGATGGAACCCCCCATAAATCCAACATGGCTGCATATGTAAAAAATATAACTACTTTTTAATATGCTGCTGCTCGCTAGTAAGGTTACCTCTGGTGAACCTACGAAAAATTAACCAAACGGTTGAGCAACCATCCTTGGTGATTTCGGTGATTTCATGTGGAATAATCCATTAGCTTATTTATTTATTCAATGTTTCTTGAAACGCAAAGGGTAGAAATTGATGAGAAGTCAACGCTGTGGAAAAGCATAATTATCCACCTTCCCGAAATAGTTCTGAAATATTTACAGTGTTACTAACTCATCATTTTAGTAGTTTATGCTTATCATTTTTAAATAGTAATTCAGATCCCTAGAATTATATTTCTTTTCCTATTCAACACAAAGAGCTTTAATGAACCTATACAATGATCTGCCTACAACATTTACATCTCTTTTACCAGTAATGTGGTGTTTCGTTTTTTTTAAAGCAAGTTATTTTTTATTATCCACAGTTAGCAACATTGGTTAGAGCTTGGCTACACTTTTATATGTATTATGTGTTTCATTTCTCTTCTACTTTTCCTTCTTCTTTCCTTTTTTCCTCAGTCACTTGCAATAAAGAAAACGTGCATTTTTTGTCTCTTTTTCAGGGTAACTATAATCGATGCCAGCTAATTGACACAGTGATTATAATCTATTAACTCTTTACCCTCAAACACACATAACGTACGTCACTTGCTTTTCTTCGCCAGTGGATTTATATTTATGCAGCGGAAGTATTGTGTCCTTTCATAAAAGGTAGTGATTAATAATCTACCTTTGAATCAGTAATATTAACGTGATGGGTTGAGGTGATCGGGTACTTCATTGGAGTACTCTTACAATATACTTCCTTTTTTTGCAAATCTCCTTCGTTTTCATAAAGAAAACATCTCAAAGGGACAACTTAATTGGACGAGCATTTCATATCGATAAATTTTCTTCATCGAAATAAAAGAATTAGTATTGACAATAAATAATGATTTTCGTCTGTTTTTCATCACATTTTTTTCTGTTTAGTCTCCATATTTGTTAAATCTTATTTAGTAGAATGTTAATTTCTATAATATTTGAGGAACTTATTTTCAAAAGGACACATGTCCATTGCGACAATTTTTTCAGTAGGCGTAAATAAATGTTGTTCTCTGGAAGGCCAAACACTATAATTGTGCGAATGATCAAGTGTTGTATTTATAGTCGTGTTTGTACACTCGGCTTCATAGGAAATGTTCGTTGTGTTCATTTTCTGTGAGTTCGAGTGTACAAATTATGATCAAAATTGATTTAAATTTGACTCACTTGAAATGTTCAACAAACGTTTGTACATTTATTACAGTGTCAATAAACTCTGTTCCCCCACCCTCTGTATTTCCGAAACGAATTTAAATATGAGGAAATATCAAAACGCATATTCCATTATTTTGAGGGGCAAACTTGATTAGTTGAAATGATTAAACTCTGATCCACCCTAATGCAATGGGGTAACTCAAAATTTTCAAATTGCAATATAATCGAGCAATATATGGTTCAAAAAGTCTTGGTGAAAGAAAAATTTAAAAAAAACTCCGATTTCGAAATTTTTAAATTTGAATTTCATTTATGGCCTTTAGGCAGCTATGACTCAGGCCGGGATAGAGCTGGAGAGAAAATATGAGCAGAAAGTTGGTTTATGCCTAGTATCGAAGGTACCACCCCGTTATTAATCTGGTGGCACTGAGGAAAATTCCTTGAAAACCTCAGAGGTTAGCTAGTGGGATCGAATCCAGGACCTCGCGAATCCGAAACCAACGCTCTACCAACTGAGTTACTGCTGGACGGTCCCACATCTTCCCCTATTCAAAACTGTGTGTAGTCAAAGTTCGAAAATGACTATTGTATTCACTTTGTTTCCCAGGCTAAAAAATTTGAACAGAATCGTTTACTCTAGGTGGCAAAATGTTGCTCTAGCAAAGTTGTTGTATGTGCTATTATTTTTAAGCTCTCTCAAATTTTCCAAGCATCTACTAGAGAAACATGGCGAGTTATTCCCTCCATAAGGTTTGTTCCCACCCTTTGTATTTCCGGACGGAAATATGATAAAAATACGACTTCCATTATTTTGAGATGCTAACGATTTTAGCTAGAAAAAAAATCCACCTCTGATCACACCAGAAGGGATAGATGGGGGTAACTAAAAATTTCAAATTTCGAAATGTGATCTTCCGCCAGTTTGAATAGGAGCGACATATCGATCCTACAGTTGCTTCAAAAAAATTATTTCATCAAGACCTGTCAAATGGTATATCACAGGTCCCCGCTTGAATTTAAAAACAAATTAGTAGTCGTGCATGTACCCCTACCCCTTTGTGGTAATGGAGTGGAATCGTTTTAGCTTTAAAAAGTTAGCTACTCAAAATAATGGACTACTTGTTTCGTTTTTTTAAATATATATTTCCATTCGCTCTGGAAATATATAATTAAACTAGGAGAATTCGTCAAAGATGTATATGAAAATTGTAACTAAGAAATTAAGAGGGAGAATTGTGTCTCAGGTTTCTCAACGATCCAAATTATCATAGCATAGTTACTTGTTACGGTTTAGGTTGATTTATCATGCGAATGTAGTGGTACTTCCATCGAACTGTTTTGCTCAGTGACGTCATGAACTGGATGGTCAGGCAATGCCACTGGGATAAAGCTCTTATTGACCTGTTCCAGTTATGCTTCGTGTAGCTCCGATCCTCATGAGAACTGTAAACAAAGTAGATGACGTCACTACTGATACTGGTGTTGAATATCACATACTCTTACTGACGTCTCTACAGTACGGCCATTATTCAATCAGTCCCTTTCTCATAACTTGATGAACGATCTGTTGTTGACGTACTGGTCATAAATAATTTCTGTCACCAGCGTTGCTGAACATCCACAGTCTTTCTTCTAAAGACATTTATTTATTGAAGGAATTGGTTACTTGATGACTACTAATGTCTAAATGATGTAAGGTGATAGTCAGTTATCATCTGTCTATTTAATCTCTAATAATACGAAATCAATATTGCAATTGTCACTTTCTTTTTAAAAGTGAGTACACAGGGTGTCCGAAAAGTAACTGATCAACTTAAACTGGTTTCTACAAGAGGTGTTCAAAATGGGTCACACGGATGTTCCAACATGTCTGCACACGCTTCTGCATGTTTGTCAAAACCTACTCCAGTGCATGTGGTGTGATTTGTTTTAGTCGTTATTGCAGCCTGTTAACTCCAGAAGTGTTTACTCTTCCTCTTCAGTGCTGTCCACAGGAAAACTTCAGGTAGTGACAGATCCAGTTACCGGCAAGTCCACAATCGCTCGAAGACGCGATTTTCGAAGATGATGTCACTACTGATACTGATTCTACTATAATCTTCCAGAAACTGTAGTAATATATCAGTGATGTGAAAGAACAAATGAAGTTCAATAGAAATATAGTACTCCCCTCTGACTCATTCAAATAATTCCTGTATTATTACATTACTAGAAGTTGTACGTTGAGTCATCGTAATTTTAGGGCACCCTGTAGCAATGACGCAAGAAGCAGTCGCGAATAAGAAAAAGGTTTGTGAGATGCCATGAACAAAGAGCTAAGAAAAGTATCAACTCAATGTGTTGTGTATGCATACCTCGCCACAAATAATCACATAGTTGGTGATACCAGTGACAGCGATTATTTCCCTCGTATTCCGTTTCGCCTCAGGTTTTGCTACTGAACGTAGTTAAAGGACCATTTCCAATCTGTGTTATCAAACAATGAAAATTATTTCGCAATCCAAAACAATATGAGTGATAGCAAATGTAATAAATCTGAAGATAAGATTTTCGTTTTGTTACGAGAACAGCGAACGCATCACAGATGTTGTTTTAATCGATAACAGATTTGTTCTCGAATGCAGGCTGTGATAAAAAGTTTCATATTTCATCTGTTTTTGCAAGCAATTTATAAACGGTTAAATAAAACAGAGTCAGTTTAATGTAATTACTGGGCTATTATTGAAAATGTTACTCTACTCATATTCCTTCTAAAATTCACAAAAGCTAAACATGTTTTCTTTTAATGTAATAGAGAATTGGTAATGAAATGTGCTTCATACTCCGAATGCATGTACCTGACAGTTAGGAACTCAATTTAAAATCTTATATATGTTACCGGCACATGTATAAAATCAGCCATTTTTTACAATGCCTCGTGTTTTTAACCAAGTATGAAATAAAACGAATCTAATTTAACATTATCTTACCTAACCTTATCTAATCTAACCTTAACTAGCCTAGCCTAACGTACAGTAAAGCACCAGACATTGTATAAAATGCCTGATTTCATACATTGGTAGTAACATACAGTATATATACCATGTTAACTACAGTCAATAAGTTCGTGGACTTGACGCAGTGTGGCGCTAGTGGTGTACTACAGCTGAGACGTGACGTCCTGAAGAAATCAGTGGAAGTTCGTCTCTCGACCCAGCAAGAGGCAGATGTATACATAGAGTGTAAACAGACGTACTGTCTCTGTTGTGAAAGGAGTTGAATGCGCCGCGACGGACTTGGAGAATGTCGCAGTTTGAGCAACGGGCAAACATCAAGTTCTGCCAAAAACTAGGCAAATCCGCAACAGAAACGTTGTAGATGATCAGGCAGGTGTATGGTTACAACGCCCTGGGCCGCAGTGCTGTGTTTAAGTGGCACCAACGTTTTGCGGAGGGGAGAAACAGTTTAGAGGATGATGAACGTACTGGTCCGCCAACAACAATCCGAACTGTACTCAAGATCGAAGAGGTTGCAATAGTAGTTTGCGCTAACCGTTCCCGGTAGACGACATCGCAGCAGAGTACGGATCAGTCATGGTACGTATCACAACATTCTGACGGATAACTTGAACATGTCGCGTGTCACCCATCACAATGTGCCAGGCATTCTGGCACAAGACCAAGGTGAATAGCGAATGACTATTTGCGGTGACCTGATCAGTAGTCCTGACGCTGATGGAACGTTCCTGGACCGGATAATAACAGGAGATGAAACATGGTGTTTCCTGTATAATCCAGAACTAACGAGACAAGCAGCCACTTGAAATCGCCATCATCTTCAAAACGCAAAGACCCGAGACAAGACAGGTAAAAGGGAAAGTGATGCTTCAACTGTTTTTCTACTCGCAGGGAATTGTCCACATGGAATTCATTCCACAAGAAGCAACTGTCAACAAGACTCGCTAAGGATATCCTTCGCCGCCTACGTGAGTCATTACGTCGTAAGCGTCCTGAACTTTGGCGCAGGAGGAACTGGATGTTACTGCACGACAACGCATCTGCACATCGCTCTGTCCTTGTCCAGAAGGAGCTGGCAAGGCAGAAGATTACCGTTTTGCCACATCCTATATACTCACCTTATCTCACACCATGCGATTTCGATCTCTTTCCTGTTATCGCCCATAAAATTCATTTTATCTTATCTTTATCTTCTATCTCTTTCCCCGCTTGAAAGCTAAGTTACGTGGACGTCGCTTTCATTCTCCCGAGGAGATCATCACTGCCACAAAGGATGCCCTACTAGAGATGTCTGCTAACGCCAACATTTTTCAAACATGTTTTCAAAGGCTCAACGAACGTTGGCAGACGTGTATCGCTGTCAACGGTGACTATTTTGAAGGTTAGTGTGGATCTGTGTAAGTGTCTGTGTGTGTGTGGACGTTTACGCCGAGCACAGCAACCATGACGACATATGGGTTCTAGTGGTTGCCTATATTCTAGGTGTCAGTCCACGAATTTATTGACCGTACTGGTATAAAGAGATCATTTATATATTTACTTGTTCCGTACTAGAAAGGTTCAAATAGTCATCACTCCCTATCTACTACCTTCATCTGGTAACAATGTATTCCTTTTTCCAAATCCATGATTTTTAAAATCTTTCTTCCTTCTTCAACTCTTTCCTTCAATCGTGTCCACTACAGCTTTTCTCTACAGACAGTCGTTTCTTACGTTGTGGGCGAACCAACTTTTTGTTAGAATTCCTGCGAAGTTGCTCTTCTCTTCGATTCCTCGCAGTCTATTTGATCCTCTTCATTCTTCTCCACGGTCTCATTTTGAAACTTTCAGATATCTTCCTCGTTATTTCTTATTCTAAGAAAGTAAAGCTAAAACAGTATCATGATTTCTCAAAAAGAAATTGGCGTCTAATTATTTTAGAATTATTTTAATTTAACACTATAGCTGGTTTCCAGCCTGTTTATGTGGGGTGAGTGAAATAAGTTTGCAACACTAACAGTCGTAATACCGCTAGTACTGCTGATGCTACTACTACCACCACCACTACTACTACTTCTACTACTATTACTGCTGCTTCTGCTACTACTACTACACTACTAATAGCAGGGATTGTTAATAGTAGTAGTAGTAGCAGCAGTTTCGTAACCAGCCTAAAGTCTTAGGGGGGCCGCACCAAGTTTAAGGGGCCAAAGATTTTATATATATATATATATATATATATATAGGGTGATTCACGAAATCCGTAACAGAGCCTTATCTCAGTTCCTAGTGCACAGAAGTCGATGAAACAAAAAATGTAAATATCAAAGTGCATGTGCCGAATCACGTGGTGATGCTTCTGAAATCCGGGGGGTCTAGGGAATACATCTACAGGGGAGAAACTTCAAACTTTTAAATGGCAACACGGGTTGATTCTGCCCCCATTGAAACAATTGCTAGATTTTGAACAACTCTAAGAGG
Organism: Lepisma saccharinum; assembly: GCA_022664845.1. Taxonomy (NCBI): domain Eukaryota; kingdom Metazoa; phylum Arthropoda; class Insecta; order Zygentoma; family Lepismatidae; genus Lepisma; species Lepisma saccharinum. Next base: position 61,915 of record JAGDQP010001518.1, read on the forward strand.
AAACACGTCTCCATATCTCTTACCATTTAGCAGCTAGAAGACCTAATCGGTGGTCGAAATTAATATGGTATCGAGAGGTTTCAGGACTTTTGGATGCTGTAACTCAAAAGGAATAGCAAATAAAGGTTCCAAAGTAAAGTAAAATACTAAATGGGATACGCGGAATCAAAGGGTGAAAATTTGAAAAACAGGGGCATCCCGGGAATACTGCTATGGCAACTTCAAAATGTTAAATAGAAACAATGGTTGATTTTGCTTTCTTTGAAATTTTGGGCAATTTTCAGAGGAAACATTTTTAAAAGTCTTCAGTTACAAGAGCTACTTGGTAAGTTAACTGTTGACCTACTAATTAACTCTTGTAATTGCCAAATGTTACGAGATATTAAACAATGTTTCCTCTAAAAGTTGTTCAAAATTTTGAAGTTGGTCCCCCAAACAGTATTCCCGGGACGCCCCTGTTTTTTAAATTTTTACCCTTTGATTCCGCGTATCCCATTTAGTATTTTAATTTACTTTGGAACCTTTATTTGCTATTCCTTTTGAGTTACAGCATCCAAAAGTCCTGAAACCTCTCGACACCATGTTAATTTCGACCACCGATTAGGTCTTCTAGCTGCCAAATGGTAAGAGATATGGAGACGTGTTTCCTCTAAAACTTGTTTAAAATCTAGCAATTGTTTCAATGGGGGCAGAATCAACCCGTGTTGCCATTTAAAAGTTTGAAGTTTCTCCCCCGTAGAGGTATTCCCGCGACCCCCCTGATTTCAGAAGCATCACCACGTGATTCGGCACATGCACTTTGGTATTAACATTTTTGGTCTCATCGACTTCTGTGCACTAGGAGCTGAGATAAGGCTCTGTTACGGATTTCGTGAATCACCCTGTGTAGATAGATAGATAGAAAGATATAGATATATGTATGTATGTGTGTCTGTCTGTGTTAGAGAGAGAGAGAGAGGGAGAGAAATAAGGTAACAACAGAGTTTAAAGTGTAGGAAACATTGTCGGAGAAGCACAATTATTTTACACAAAAAGTGGCTAGCTAGCTTTCGCCGTTCAGACACTATCATAAACAAGAAAAACAAAGATTTAGAGGGATTGTAGCGTGAAGGGGCTATAAATATGTAGGAGTTAGTGCAGACCCATACAAAACCATAAAATATAGGAGATATTCACAGAACACGATAGTTCCTCTTATTGTTCAATAACTGACTCGCATGTTTGCAGGAATGTTATTACTATTCCCTAAAATTTGAAATTGTTAGTAGCTACAGTTTCAATTTTTCTCTTCATTTCAATCTAGAAAACCTACTAATGATGATGTATCTTCATACAAAATTTTGTTTGTCTATCTCCAGCCGTTTAGGTTGTGTAATCTATGAAAAATTCATTTTGGAGGCCATTTTGGATCCAAACTGGTGACTTTTTTTTAACATTTTGTAATATTTCTTAATTTACTAGTGATGATCTACCTTCATACCAAATTTCGTTTTTCTAGCTCAAGCCGTTTAGCCTCCGTATTGGCTACTAAAACCTCGCCAAAACCTTCCGCTTTTTAGGTGAGGTATACTAGTTCTGCAGATTGATTGTTTTCAATCTCAATAACGAAAACATCTAAACTATTGACAGATTATCAATAACCTTAATTTATTACTTGTACGAAATTACTGGCCAGAATCTAATGATTAAAAGATTCCCCACAGAATGAAAATTGGAAGAAATTACAGTTTTCAATCTCTGTAAACTTCTGAGACCGTTTCCATCAGAAAAGAATACAGAAAGAGTGACACAGAGAAGGAGAGGGAGTTAGAGAGATAGAG
>JAGDQP010001518.1:63834-86701 GCA_022664845.1 Lepisma saccharinum
AGCGAGAAAGAAAGAAAGAAAGAAAGAAAGAAAGAAAGAAAGAAAGAAAGAAAGAAAGAAAGAATGAGATTTTCTCCTACAAAAGCAATCTTGACTTGGGACCACGACGAGATTCCTTTTCTGTTTGAAGACGAACGTAGAGACGTGACGTGAGATAAAACGAACTGGACTATCAACGTGATTTGAGCTAATTGATCGTCCTGGTCTCCCCGTTGACGTAATTGCTGCCCACCCACCCACACCCACCCTTCTTCGTGGTTGGTTGAATTGAGAAATCGGAAACTACATAAATTGCCAAGGGTTTACGTATGGCATCGGCAAAGGTTGGGGAAAAGACGGAATCAACGGCGTGTCTTGTTTAGTCAATAAGACATTTCTCATGTAAAGAAGACTAGCAAGAGATATTGTAGCGATCACAATGGTTATACTGTTAAAATTTTCGGACACATTCCTGGAAGAAGCTTAGGCAACTAAAGCTGCCTAGAAGTCTCCAGTAACTTGACTAGGAAAAAACAGCCACTTTCCAGGTTTCAGGAAAATAAAAAGGTAGAAGAGATTTGAACACGGGTTTTATAGTTAGAATTCCAGCATCGTACTGACTGGACTAAACTACCAACGATATGAAAATAGTATAGAGGTCGAAATACGTTGACAGACAAAACAAATAAAGCTACTCTCACGATTTAAGCCACTCTTTCTATTCAATTAGATCTCCATTCACTGAGAATATTTCCCTTTTCTGGGGTGGTGAAAATAGTGACAGCAAACATGTAATCAGAATTATATGTTTGGTTACGATAAGAAACCGATTTCTCTTTCTGCGCATGTGCCAACATCAACTGAAACTAAAAACTAGGACTTCTCACTCCCCCAGTACCATAAAACCAATCTCTCGGTGCTTTTCTCTGGCTTGGTGCAGGCTTACTCTGAAACATTGGTAAATGTGAAACATTACTGAATATATCAAGGTATTTTCTGAAAACTTTAACAGTGTATTGTCAGAATAATTATGTAGCAAGAATAAATATTACGGTAGGCGAGTCAGACATTAACAGATCAGAATGTGATTTATAACAAGTTATATATAAGGAAAAGTGTAATTGAGAATGCCCGGAACCCCAGATATTCGAAATCCGGAGCCGGTATGAGATATATTCCCGTCGTTTTCTCGGGAAGTCATATGGTATCTTGATGAACCCCATCGTCATCACCCTTTTTAACATATTCCACCATGGATAGAGTTTAAAATAATAACGCTAGTTAGAAGCTGCGAAAACCCAGTGACAGAATACATTCACGTTTTCCCATTCAGAAGTCAGTGGCGGATCCAGTGATGAGGCGCGGGGGCTCACCCCCGATTCCATACGGCAAAATTATTTTTTATAGCATTATTTCAATACTTCATCTCAGAAAAGGCTTAGATTTAATTCCGGACAAATCTAATTCATTTAGAAATGTTATTTTTGGAAAATATCGGTATCATATTAAATGATAAAACGTAGTAATATGATAAATTTATCCTTAAAAAGTTCACTTAGCGGGAAAATATTGAAAATGTCCTTCAACTGCGCCCCCCGCTCACGAAAATTCTGCATCCGTCATTGTCAGAAGTTTCTCCAATTCCATAGACATACCTCAACATGGATCCACGATTCAAACAAAACAAGATCTAATGTTCTATTTACTTTATAATGTTATTGATAAGGATACATAGCGCATCCTTACCTGAAATTCAAATAAGTAATACTGTCTGGCATTTATGAATAGTTCTCTTTATCGAACAATACAATGTCTTTTTGGAAAGTGTCCAGAGTCTATACACGTCCAATTCGGGAGCTCCTGAGTTTGATACCAATGGCCAACTATGCTGACTGAGGATTTTTCAGGTGTTTTCCTCTGTGTTCGTGGTCACTAGTCCATCCATTGAACAGAGTGGTTCAGAATCCACTTTAAAACAACTATAGGTCACGTCCTTAGAAGTTCTCTAGCTAGTTTAGGATGTTATTAACTAGTCAACTAATCGAAACTAAGGAGTCAGATAAAAGATGCAGAGAACTGATAGAACTCATGGAGAGTACAGGCCAACAAATCTCATCACTATATGGCGTGTTCTTCGTGGAGGCGTGTTTTGACTCAAATGTCACTAAGATTCCTTAATGATCTTTCATCGGATGAAGTCCTGTAGACAGCGTATGCTTTGAGGTAGGTTTGGAACCACTACGTTCAGTATGCTCCACTGGGAATCGAACTTGGGTCGAGAGCCCTTGACTACAAGGTGAAACGCAAAACTACTTACTCGCAGGGAAATGCAAGGTACGAATAGAGAGGGTTGAACCTTCGTTAAAGGATATGTTGCTATCAGATTAAGCTAATTACAATAACATTTCATATCCTATCGAATTAATTTAATTACTGCTTATAGTTATGGGCTACGACTCAATCCCATCTTATGTTTGAGGGGTAACTTCCCTCCCTAATCGCTCTTTGAGGAATATGAATTAGAAAAACAAGGGTCTTAGTCTTTCATCCTATCAGATATTCGCCTGGAAACAGAGGGAAAATCGGTAAAACCTTTGTCAGGAAGACGGATACAAAGTCCACAATCTTACCCGTGAACTACAGAAGGGCTATTTTGACTCGAAATGTTCTCATAATAAAAACGCACTCATTCATCGTGCGGAAATTAACACGAACTGCGACGTCCAATAGTAAAAACACAAACCGAAATTACGAAATAACTTGAAATGACTATTCGAATAACGAACTAATTCGTAACTTCTGTTAAGAGAACGGTTTCATGACAGATGCACAGTTTCAATCCCGAAAGGTCCGGAAGATGAGCTACAGCTAATATTTGTCTCTCTTGATATCGGCACACAAAGCTACAGAAATGATTAATTATTAGCAGGCAGACGGCTTCAGAAGGCAATATTCTCCCTCATCCCCCACCACCATCCCTGCACTCAGTCTTCCAAAGCTCGATTACCTCGGTGTGCGAGAGGTACAGAACTATTCACTTAAAACCATTGAAATGTACTTCATCAATCATAGACCTCCTCTGCTTTTAGGTGATTGTCTGCAGATTCAGAAAATAATTGGACCAGACTCAATAGCAGATTGCTGAAGGGTGAAAGAATGTTATCTCCCCCCCCCTCTCCCTCTCTCTCTCGCTCTCTCGCTCTCTCTCTCTCGCTCTCTCTCCACTCGTCCTCTATGAATGTCACATTTTCACAGTAGATGTGGAAAATGACTCACAGTCAATCGATTAAAATTTCATGAGAAAATTATGTGATTTTACCTACATGTTGTTAACCCAACATATAAGATGATTCCACTGTGGAATAGACATTCAAAACTGTTTTATTGGATTATTCAAGTACTCAACAGAATAGTAATATACAGTATTTAAGTTTTTACTTTTTCTCTAAGCCAGTTCGTTACATATACTAACAATACATGTGGAAAGCCCTTTCCTTAGAAAAAGAGACAAAAAAGGTTCGCCAATCTGGATATATCCCGTTATTTTCAAGTGTTCAGCTAATCATGTCGTTGATTATTTTGATCTGATGAGAAGATATAATTCAAGATTCTACCTGGCCGCGGTGGCTCAGTGGTAGAGCTCTCATCTCTGGTGAGTGGGATTGTCGGTTTGATCTCTGCTCATACCATGTGACACTTTCTGGTGGACAAACGCCGTGCGTGGGTTATCTCGGAGTTCTCCCTTTTTCTTCATTGAATTAATTCTGCCATCATTATCCATCCAGCCTTAAATAAAATTCAATATTCTACCATCTCAGCAAACAACAAAACTCTGTGTAAAGCACGTCTAATAGTTCCTATTCAAGAGAAACACTTCGATGAGCTCTCCTGCAAAATTACGATTCAGATTAACGACGAAATGCTGTCAACCTTCAGGATCACCATTAAAATGTCCTCTAAAACACACAACAAGTTTAATCAAAATCGATGCATTCGTTCAAAAATTGTCCGGATTATAAAACGTAATATATATAACTATGGATAAAAGTTAAGGTCAGAATCTTTTTAGAAGTCGTTTTACAAACTCTTATCCAGAAAGAACGAACGTTTGGTCCACAACATACGTGCGTTAAATCCCTCGTCACCTACTCACCCACTTTTGCTGTTAGCGAAGTAGTTAAAGAAAAAATATTGATGAATTCTTTCCAGTTCGTGGAGTTCGTGTCTGTACATGATTTAGTACCGATTGTAGGCTAAATTTTAATACTTTGTTATCAGGATATGAAATGGTAGTGTCACTGGGACACGACATGGTCATAAAAGAAAAGATTCTAAAGTTACGTTTGCTACGTTTAAAGTTTCCTTCTTGTTTCATTTAACCAGATTATCTTTTGCACTCTGTGTTATTATAGTGTGGTTAAAGTATAGCTTTAGAAGTAAATAAAATATGAACTCGATTTTCACCTGATGCTTATTTGGATCAAGCATATGGCTAATACCATACGAAAATAGTAAATTTACAAAATGAATTAAATATTTTCCGAACTTTAGTGTAATGTGCAACTTATTTCGTAACGTAAGTGTTTTAAAGGATATAAGTGTTTTCAACGTGATGGGTTGGTACTAGTGTTGAAAAAAAAAAAACGTTTTTTTTTAATGCTATTTTCTGTTCTTTTTCAAATGTCGTTTTCTTTCACACAGCAAATGATCTAATGCTTTATGCTGCAGATAATCAATGTGATCATCAGGATTGCAGTTAAGCTTTCATACATTCATCCCAATTAACTTTGCTTTGTTTTCCTGCAGGCTTACGAGGCAAATAAAGAGATTATTTATGTATTACTGCCATATTGCTATACTTCCTATATCTTCATCCTGACAAACATAAGGAATTAACTAAAGATTTATGAACTGAAGTTATTGGGTATAGTTTGTATTAAAATACTACTAAACTTCTAGGGAACTGAAGAAATATTGTGAACTATAGGAAGAATTTAAGTTCCTAGATAATACAACTTCGAAGACGCCTTTACTATAAACTGAAAACCTATGAATTCTTACCGAAATATGCTCTCATTCCGTATATACAATATGTTAATTTCTGATTACGGTATTATTCAAGGAAGATATCTATTTTTGATCATAATTACTGTCCGCAAAAATTTATCTGTAGCTCAAAATCCCGGGAAATAACCTGCTTCTATTAAAGGACAGAGACATATGTTTTGGTTTACTAGTATAAGATTTTTGAATCTACATGAACGGTTTTTTTTGTTATTATTATTATTTTATTTATTTATTTACAATACTAGTTGGCACACAATGTAATATATGGGGCCATGGTGGCTCAGTTGGTAGAGCGCTCACCTCTGGTGTTAGGGGTCGTCGGATCGATCCCTGCTCATGCCATGTGGGCTTTGTGGTGGACAAACACCGTGTGCGTGGGTTTTCTCGGGGTGCTCCCGTTTCCTCCCACTTTCTTCATTCCACCAATTCATCCCATCATCATCCATACGGCCTGAGCCGTAGTTGCCTAAAGGCCTTAAAATAAATTCAATTCAACAATGTAATATATATGCTTGATGAAAAGATTTGAGTTCTGGAAAGCAATCGCAATGGTAATGAAAGGTGTTAGCTACTAACGGTAACGCAAGTCGTATGAGATGGAGAAGAAAAGACTTTAAAATGCGTTTTACGAGAAATTAACTTCCATGGACATTCCCCTTAAAATATGACGGAAAGGTAGTAGCTGTAATAGAAAATTAAGTTGGTGTTCTTGGTAAATTGAAGCCATGGTTGAAAGTAAAATATCTATTCTGCTGATGATACTAATTTCCCCTTTATTTACAATCGTCATTATTGCTTCTTTGGTTAGACGTGAAGTACTTATATTGAAACAAGGTTTAGGAAAAGCCGGGAACCAATTTTGAAATCAATGTTAATTTTCATTAATAAAAATGAAACCTCGGTTTAAGATTTTTTTTTTTTTTTTTTTTTTTACAAAACTCTTTCAATATTTCAAAGCCTTTGAGGAAACTAGCGGTGAAGGCATTTGCACTCAGTTGTTACCGAGTGGTGTTCATGTTCTGAAAATTCGTATTTGTGAAGTGGCTGCCTTTGATGTGAACACATTCCTGGAGACACTGCAAAGTTTCGCATAACACTGCGAAAAGGTTATGTCACTGATCCCAATTACTGATGGCTTACTTTTACGAGTGGATGGCAGCAGGACGAGGTTTTGGAAACTATACCTTTCATGCACTCCTACAGGGTAAAATCACAAGGATTCAAGTCGGGGGACTTCGATGGCAGTTCAATGCCTCCTCAACGTGAAATCATCTTTTTCCGGAACATGTTGCGAATTCGGGTCATAGAGAGTGTATACGTATGGGCCGTAGCCTCATCTTGAAGAATCCATATTGTCCGGGGATCATAACCATGTCCACGCAACTCAGGTTAAACAAATGCGGTTAACATGTTATCGTACTCTCTGAATTCACTGTGACACAGACTGCTAAACTCGTTCCATGTTGTCTGCAGTTCGAACTGTACGCTGTCCACCTGGTGATCTTCTGGAAGAAGATGACGTCTGTTCAAAGTTCTTGACGCACAATAAAAGGGTATTCCGTGAAGAAACACACCGATTACGGTGAATTTGAAAGTCTCGACGAAAGCACTCTGCTTAGCGATCACAGATTTATTGTTTTTTAAAGATGGCTCAATCACAAAAGCATGGTTTTGTGTCGACCACTGCTCCACGCTGACTGAATTTTTTCGGGCAGACGAACACCTGACTGTCCTTACGTCGCTCAATTTCCGCTCAGTGTTGGCAGTACCTGCAAAGAAAAATCGTCATATTCAGTTGCTGCACCCTGAATATTTTATACGATAACATATATGCAACCCTTACGTCATTCTTGACTCATAGAGACATGTATGACATAATCAAATGATCAGAAGTGTTGCTCAGAATAAAATTCCTATGAAACTTTTAGATATTTCTCCCAAGAGCTGTTACTTTGATAAGAACTTTCAATTTTGCGAAACCTAATTAGGGTAAACCTTGAAAATCTCGTTACATAAAAATTTCGTGATAAACTATTTTGAACAGCCACAGCATTATGTTACGTCAATCATACAGCATGCCGACAGAATTTCTGGAGTCGCGTAGTGGCGAATATTTTAACTTGATAACTTACCCTAAACAGAGACGGCGTTTGGGGGTAGCAACTGGGGCAACCGCCCCAGGCGCCGCGCTTAGGGAGGCCCCACGTTCCGAGTTGTTATTTTTCTTAATCAATGATATAAAAGATGAGTTGGAAAAAAAAAGTTTACAAACAATGCGAAATGTAATGTGAAATGGAAATGAATAAAGAAGCACTTGTAATTAGCAATGCAGTTTTAAAATATATTGTACTTTCTTTAAATAAATTATGTCGGATTTTTTTTTTTATAAGAAACCGTTGTTCATTAAAAAGGAGAATATTTAGTAATAAATTTAGGGTTAGGAATGAAAGGAAGAAGTGAGAGGAAGCATTTAGGGGGAAGTTGCTTACTGCTTTATCAGCTTTAGATGTAACATTTCGGCGCTCAGCGATTTTTACTTGTACTTTGGCCCCGCGGGGTCATTATTGCCCTAGGCCCCACGCTCACCTAACGACGCCTCTGACCCTAAATGAAACAAAACACTAATTTTGGAAACAACTGATCTTTCTCTTCGTTTTGATACATTGAGAAACTTATCTGCAACAGCGCTTATTTGCAGCATATTGTGCGATCTATATTCAACATTGTTATAATTTCATCTAGATATTAAAAATTCTAGAAGATCTCCAATACACCATTCTCACTTACACAATCTCATTAATTCTAGGTCATAACATGATTTTTATATCGACGTTCACGTTTTATACTACCGGGCAACAAGCTAATTGTATTCAGTCTTTTACTTCACATTGAATCATATCATATGCATCTTTTATGATGCGGTTATTGGTTTTCAAACCCAATTTACAATTGTCAATTTTCTGAAAATTAAGTTCTCTCAACAATAGGAAACACCAAGCGTCAAAACATTTTGACATCATCACTTCTCTTCTAATAGAATTCTCTTGGCCAAAATTTTTATTCCGGGTGCTTTTTTGAAAGGACAGGAAATTTTATGTTTCATTACCGAATCTTTTGTAAAATATAAAAGTAGATATACTGTATTATGTAATCTTGGAAAGCGTTTTCCGATTCACGCATGCTCTAAAAATCTCACCCTTATTTCTCCAGAAGAAGGTTTTAAGTGGATCTCCTTTAAGCAACGTTGTGCAAAGATTCCAATCCAGAAAGTTTTGGAACTAACACCACTCGCTAAGAAAGATTGCTCTATTGAACAAGTAAGCCTGGAAGCTTGTTGTTATCTAATGGAAGACGAACTAAGTCTTAGAAAACGGGTTTTGTTAGGAAGGAGAGGGAGACGTAGGAGAGAGAAAGATTGTCGGAAGCGGAAGGGGAGGAGGGAGTGGTTAAAGTGTTAGATTTGATTGTATCCTCTCGAGGACTCTGTGTCGTTCCTTCGACCAAGAACTAATTCCTTTTCCTGTCAGAGTGGTAATAGGTCGAGGAAATGGAAGAATATAACGTTTCTTTTTCGATTATACTTTCTTTTCTCCTTCCTTTCAGAATTTCCGTCGCAACCTCTTCTTTCGTATTTCCCTTGCGACAGGAAAAGGAAGGAGGTGAGAAACGGGAACAATTGAATGACTAGTTTTTCACATTCGCTTCGCTTCATCTCCTGGGCATTCTGTTATATAAATCAGCTTCTTTATATTATTTAACAAGTGAAAACAAAGGAAAAAAGTTAAGTTTCGTACAAACATTTTTTTTTTACAACTTCAATTCAATATGATTTTCTTCTGAGCATTTGGATTTTCCTTTTACAAAGGCAGAAACATTGTCGTTTATTTATTCCGTATTCCCAAGCCTATTTATGAGATTTCATTTTTCCTACCGCCCTAAACTCTTTCATTTTTACTGAAAGATGTGTAAAATTGTGTTACATTTTCTTTTTTTAAAAGAAACGATTAAATAAAACTACAAATCCTAAACGTCAATATTTCTGCTTTTCTCTCAAAACAAAACTGTATTATTTTTATTTCAAACCTCCTTCTGGTTCTTGTCAAAACGCGGTGTTTCTTTCACAACTTCGGTTTTTCTTTGTTTCTAACAAAGTCAATTGATCGACCTACATGTATAAAGATGAAAGTGGCATCTAAAGAAGTCAAGTTCATCATCTATACATGAGACGAAATACAAGATGTTTCTGACATAATGCCCCAAAACTTCAGGAGGTGATTCTTCATATCAAAACAAGAAAAAATGTTGCTTTGAAGAAATTCAAAATTATGCGTACTTTCGGAGTTACGGGAGCTCAAAATCACTGTGGCATCGTCACAATGACGTCATATCTTGATATGTAATGACGTAGGTGAAGTCAGCTTACCAAATCACAGTCAAAGTAGTACCGATACATCCATATAGGCAATATTTGTGGTTGTGGGAGTGCCGCATACACAGCCTTCGGAAAGTAAGATTTTTTGTGAAGGAATTAAATGATTTTATATGGCAAACATAAAAATCCCTTCTAAGCTGCATTCGCTAATCATAAACATGAATTAAACAGGTGTATTGTGTACTATTTTGACCTTACTTTTCTAAGCCGGCTTACGTCATTACTTGTCGAGATGTGACGTTCATTGTAACGATGGTGTCGTAACTTTGAATGCCTGTAGCTAAGAAATTAGGCATATTTGAAAATTTTCTCAAAGGAACTTTTTTCTTGTTTGGATGTGAAGAATCGCCTCCCGAAACTTGGTCACTGTATATATGACATGACATATAAATATTTTGCGTCACACATATGAAAGACTAACTTGACATTTTTAATGTCAGATTCCTTTGTATCTAGGCTTTGTAAATAGTGTAACAGAATACTCTATAATCGATAAAATAATTTAAGCAAGAATTTCGAGCAAGAAACTCTAAAAGAATTTCGAGTATTTAACAAATTAAACCAAATATTTAATAATTCATTTTATAAATACTTCATTTGGAGAAACAATTTTAAAACGTGTACACAACTATTGGTATCCCTGCAAACGTAAATAAAACCTCTCCTTATAACTTGCCGGATGCTTTTGCTTGTCTACCTTGGACAGGTATTTGTGTGAAAGGAATGCTATATAACATCACTCATGCTTTACGGTTTGGAGAAATTTCCTCAAATAGAAAACTATTCATACCCATCGCATGTGCTCCAGTTGTTATATCACTGACTTCCAATCAGCACTGGAGATACTTGTAGACTGCTACTGACCACCATGACTCAGGTTTGATGAGGTTTTCCTAAGTTCTACCATTTTGTAAAATCCCTCCGTTTCTCTGCGCGGATTATACGGTTTATTCGCGCGGGCTGCACTGCTTGAACTAGCGCACCCTAGAGCACACTTTTCCGTTCAAGTGGGAAGTGTAGGTAAACCTCAACTGTTTAGATGGTCGGCACGAGTGCAAGTAGTATAACCCAGTGCAAACATGTTTTGCCCTGTTCGAGAGCGAGTGTAAATGTGCTCAGATAATTGACAGTTGTGCTGCGTTCTCTGTGTATGTGTGGGAGAAAGGGTTACAGATGACGTTACTTGCTAACAGAAGAAAATAAGCACCATCCCATTCGGACGAAAACTGCACGGAATTGCACGAATAGACACTATGATGTCACATTCATTGACAGTTCTGTACTAACTTACACTTCCAGTGCAGAGAGTGCAGTCCCGAGCAGACCACCCGAACAAACCTTTAGATTCAATCTCGTGGTGCCACATACCCTACCTCTGAAGTAACCCACCGAGATGCGTCATCTCTTCAAATTGTGCCGAGATTATATCGTAGCTGCCACTTCAACTAATATCTGTAAATTAAATTATTTTTAAAAATCCAAAAGCCCTATACTTCGGGCTATTTTAGTTTATCTGGTAAGCTTCCAAAATTTACAAACATCACTACCCCAGCCGGGATTCGAAACAGGAACCTTGAAATCTCTGACCTGATACCTCAGACCACACTGCTTAATCCAACAGAAGTGGAATGTTTAAACTTTCGACACCACTAGAATATGATTTCTTGAACTAAGACCAGAGGAATATATGGTATGCACAGAATATGGTGTTGTAACCTGTAGCTCAATTGGTACAGTAACCGATATGCAATCTAGAGACTCGTGCAACCAGTCTCTTTGATTCCCCCCCCCCAAAAAAAAGAGTACATTTTCATTAACACTTTGCTAATTAAATTTAAGTTTGATTTTAACATTTAAAACTGTGATTTGAAGGAGAAAACAAAGTTTGCTAGTAAACTGAAAACCAGTTTTTGAATTAAATCCTTTTTAACTCATAAAAGAATGTAACCTCAACTAAGCGATATTCGAGACTACCAATAGAAACTAAAAAAATGACTTTGAAAGATATATATATATTATATTGTTTAACATAAGTAGGGTTAAGGGGTTATTTCAGTCAGGGAGAAACAGCGAAATTCTATCGTGCTTTGCGAGATTTTTTCTCTCGGTTGAAATACCATTGAAGAAAAAATCTCACAAACCATGACGGCATTGACCTGGGTATTTTTCTTATCGATGTAGTCGCTTGATCGAAATAGACTCAGGTTATCCTACATACAAGATGAGAAATATAGACTAATTACCTTTAAAAAAACTATCTAAAAAGTACTTAAACTTTTGATGAATAGCATTGTTTCTCGAAACGGAAAACTTCAGTGAAATCTACTAAAGAGTCCAATACACTATATTGTTAGTCTCTTCCCTGTTCGTGCAGGAAAAGTATCTCGTTTTTCATTTCTATGGAAACTTCTTTTCTCGTGGTCCAATGTAATCAATGTAGCTGCACAGACATTACACACACACACACAAACACAAATACACATATATGATATATATATACACTAATACACTACCTGGGTTTCCTTGGTAACTGAAAAGAACTTTCCGTGAAGTCTATTATCCGAAACCCCTCCTTTCGTCTTGAAACGCTTAACTCTTTTCACGACAGAGCAGTCCTTTCGATAATATGAGATAAGCCAACCAGCGCTCAAATAATTTTCTATAACGACCACTACTAGTACTAGTATTACAACTACCAAGAACATTTCTTTTTTCCTGTAAGAAAAGTAGAAGCAAGGAAGATTTTCTAAATCAATGAAGGTTCTTTGTTAGTGTAATTCTAAAGACCACTCTTTTCTTCCTGCTCCCTTCTTGCTTTGATAAGTTGTAAGATAAGACTGCTTGAAAATCGATACTAATTTATCATCATTAACGTTACAACAGTGGCAGCCGTTAAGAAGGGCGACCAGAGTTTGAACGAAACAGAAGAAACTCTTCATTCTAAAAAGAGGGGGGGGGCGCTATTTAATAGAGACGACGAATTTCTTTAGTAGAACCACAAAAGAAAAGTATTTGTGACGCTGCCAGATGCTGGTGTGTAAACTGTCAAAATATTCACAAAATGCATCGATACTGTATTTGGCAATTTAATTACGATTAGCCAAGTTAAAAAGAACGTTTTCATCTAGTAGAAAGGTTTATGGAAGGTTTAGTAAATAATAGCATTGCTTCTTCTTTATTCGTAATTGATTCTAAATTTCACAGATCTTTTGTTTTAGATTTGTTCGGCATTCATTAAACTATGATCTAAGCCAGTTTGGTGAAACTAAGGAAGCCCCTGGAAAATATCGTTAGGTCAGGCGGCGGGAAGACAAACCTTGTTGCCTCTTGCTACGTTATTCTACTTGGAAGGGAGGGGATATTAAAGCTTTCTGCATTACTTCGTATGAGCAACGTTTTAATAGTAGTGTGTATCATTATCAAGTTGCTAGAGTAGAAGAGCTGAAAAGTGAAATTCATTTCCAAAGTAAAAAAAATGAACGGAGAAAGCAACATTTAAAATCCTTTACATCTCGTAGAAAATTTAAAAAAATACGCCTAACAGCTAGTTTGAACGAATATTACTTTTCTGCGTGTTTCGACTCGCAGTTTGTCAAAGCAGCTATGACCGAAGTAGATCTTCGTTTCTCCAACAGCTACTGAAGTATTGTCGACAAGAGTGGTGCTGCGTACGCGGGACTTCAATGCAAGTTTAGCGTGTTTCTTTCTTCCTCCTTCAAAATGTACATTTTGCAGCTTAGGCGGTATTGTAATATCTGCAACAATATGCGGTTAAGAAAATTCGAAGATGACACAACCGCATGGATAGTAAACTATTTTGTGAAAAAAATAAATGAAGAAATATTTGATGTTGCAACTGAATATTGTACAGTCAAAAATGCTGAAAATGATTTATATCTCTCATATTCCTATCAATGTTATACATGTTCTCTATAATATTAAACTACTTTTACTTTTAAGATATGGTATGTATTCTGATGCGCATTCGACACTTTCATATATAGTATTACTTATTTCGATAATATAGTGTAATATTACTGTCAACTACACATTGTTCGTTTTTAAATACGAGTGTGCAGTGTGTCTAAATATTAATAGTGTTATAATTCTTTAGGTAAAAGTCAATCGAAAGAGAACTACTTCGCAACAACGTGGATTTATACTTACCACTGGAATGGTTTGATATGTGGCACCTTCCCTGAACAGAAACAAGGATGATCTCCTATTTTCCCTAAAATGAATTTTTAGGAGGTTGGGTAATTTTTTGTCTAAATTTCAACTTCAAAATTACAAAGTGAGTTTGTAATTGCAGAAGTGATGTGTTTGTTAGTAGATACATTTTAAGGCTGCTAATTGGATCCTTTTTAAATTTATTTTTCTCCTTAGTTATCAAATTATCACTAATACGGTTATTCTATTAGTGAGGAGGAGAAAATAAAAAACATCTGCATGTCTTTCCTAAAAGAACTTTAATTACAATTTAGAATCATCTAACGGATCAATTATTAATGCACTATTGAACCAGTTTTTCGTTGCTCCCAGTTGTTAGCAATGAATATAATGATGGCTAAGAAATTACAAAACTAATTTTAGTCATGCATTCCGACAGTATTCCTAAATATTATTGTAATTTATTCTTATTCACGTTGAACAGATGTCAGCACTTACCTCTAGTCCTTATTTCTTTGTGTTTATTTTAAATAAGTATATAAAAAGAGGATAAATAAAATTTTAAGAGTACTGTCGGACATTTAGTTAAAATATCTCTAGAAACAGTTGACAATAGATCAGTGGAACGATCGCCAATGGCACAAGCAAATTTAAACGAAATTATTATTGAATTTTAATATCAAGGTATTCAATTCTGCTAATGAAAGCTTGCAACGACTACAGGCAAATTATTCCAAAGCAGCATCCAAAATGTATGTGATGATAGTAATAAAAAATATACCTAAATGATTATTTTAAATGAAATTAGGAGATCATCCTCCATTTTTGGCTTATTTTCAGTGCAGTGTCCTTGAACATGTTGAATCCTTTTCCAGGATTCGAAATCAGCCACCTCCAATAGAAATGGACGAAATCTCAGCAGTGGATGAGAGGACGCAAGGATCACCAATCAGCAGAGAAGGAACGTAAGATGAAGGAAGACCCCAAACCGCGTGGTGACAGAAATTCAAGGCGTAGACGTCACCACGGTTTGAACCCTAGACCGCCTGACAACGAGTGATCTCCTCGCAACACCAAGATAAGAGATTTACATAAAAAAAAAATTAAAACTTTTACCACAGATTGAAAGTTAAAACGCTTTCCCGTGTCGTGAAATAACAAAAGAAAATTAAAAAACAGTCAGAACTGAATTAATTTAACGGGGAAGAAAAAGTAGTCCTGATCAGACAAAAATCTTCGGAAAAAATTCGTTGTTTCGAACAAATTTTATCGCCGTCGTGTTCCAAAACTCATCACTTGCCGTGTACCTTTTCTTCGTGACCGTGTGTTTTATCAAGAACATTGTTCGTATTTCATGATGATGGTGGTGGTGGTGTTTTATTGTCCTGCGTGTATGTATGAGTGTTTTTCTTGTGCGTAGATTTTTTTAAAAAGAAAATAACAAAACAATGCTCCCCATCGTTTCGTCTTTCATCCTAAGTCAATAGCAATCTTTTATTCTCGCGTACTCTTTGTTAATATCAAGTAAAAACTTTTTGTACAAAATGGAATCGTTGAAAAGTTGTTCGGCTTCTGTGCAACAGAACTATGTTCAAAGCATAGATTATTTAATAGGCGATTACATGGAGAGGTTAGGTACAAGATTAAACATCTTAGAAACAGAATTACGGTATGCATGGAGAGCGTTAGACCTCTTATCTCAGGAGTACATAAAAATGTGGGAACGTTTAGAAAAACTAGAAATTCTTTTGTATGAACAACAAACAGTCATAGCACAACTTCTAGAATTTTACACCTCCATGGAAACTACTGGAGGTGCTACTGAGTCTGGCGCGGAAGCTTCAGAAGAAAGCAAAATTACTGGAGTTACCACACAAGAACAGAAAACGCCTATCTCAACTGTGCCAACTATTTCGGTTTCCCCTGGTGTAACAGAGGAAACATCAGAAGAGACTACTCAACCTGTTTCTACAACAGAAGCTATTCCAAATGTTGTAGATATTGAAACAAATCTTGAAGAATCTGCTGACACAGCACTTGGTACACATGTGCCCGATGAAGCATTCTATCGAAGCTTAAATAATGCTCACAGAGACGACCTTTCGCAGACTTCAGGTAGCAGTGATCAGCAACTCGGAATGATTTGGGAAACAGAAGAACCGGA
The DNA here is from genome assembly GCA_022664845.1 of Lepisma saccharinum. Taxonomy (NCBI): domain Eukaryota; kingdom Metazoa; phylum Arthropoda; class Insecta; order Zygentoma; family Lepismatidae; genus Lepisma; species Lepisma saccharinum. The sequence continues at coordinate 79,647 of JAGDQP010001518.1, forward strand.
TCCTCGAGCAGAAGAAGAAAAGAAGGATGATGATGAAACACAGGAAGTGTTCAGTGCACTTGACTACAAAGACTATCGCGGAAACTCCCCTTGCATAAGTGACCAAGACCTAGCACAACTAACTAGATTAAGTGTCATTGACAAAGTAGCGCTTGAAAAATTGCAAGAACTTGATCGCCTCACTACTAAATTACAAAAGGATTCACAAAATCTTAAAGAGCTACAAGATCGACTTTTGGAACCCTCACAGGAGCAACAACAACCACAAACACCGAAAACACCAGTTAAAACTGCTGAAGAATTGGAAGAGGAAAAGCATAATAAACTGCTTGACAGTCTTTTGTCTGGTGCAAAAACTACAGATAGTGTTATAGACGAACAGCTACGACAGATATACATTGATTCTGAGCTAGAAAATTGGACTTTCAGCCCTCGAACACTTAACGACTTTTTGGGCACCGGATTAAGCTCAGGTTCTGGAAAATCACGACCAAGTTCTCGGCTATCCTCTGATAGTGGAGCGACAGACTCGGAAGTAGCATCAACACTTGGATATAAGTCCTCAATATCTCCTACTCCAAGTTCACCAACGAGTACTGCCAGACATAGACTAGAATCTAATTTGCGGATATCGTCGCCGATCAGCATCGCAAGTCGATTAGATGTCACTGCCTCATCCAGTATTAGAGATGCTGCCGCTGCAATCCTCGAAGCAGAGGAAACAGACATTACCACAACTTCTACTACAGATTTAGATAAATTCGATTTGGACCAATTAGCATCATATACGGATTTTCCTGAGTCAAATATTAGTCTTCTTGCTGCCCCATACCATTCTATTTCATGCACATCACCAACGATATATTCTGCATCTAGTGAAAAGATCACTGGTTCGTCTTTGTCTTTAGCAAGTATCAGAACTCGCCAAGATGGGTATATCGGTTCCCCAAGAACTTCAAGTCCACGACCAGAGTCTACGAAACCTGAATCACCTGAAGGTTCTCCTCCCCCACCTCCTCCAGCACCTAGAGATAGCAATGATACTTACGCTCTAAACTTAGAACCAACGCCAGTCTCAAGTATTTTGTCTAGTCCCGCTGGCTCGGTAATTCTATCTAATGCTGCCAACCTTACATCGGCCATTACAACTAGTTCATCAACTATATCACTTTTGAACGAACATGAAGTGCATAGCCCCAAGTCTCCACGTTCACCAAAGTCTCCACGTTTGTCCCCAAAAAGCTTCCTAAATTCTGAAGCTGCTGCGAAAAGTAGTAGCGGAGGAGCAAAGTCTGATTCTGGTCTTTCTTCAATGAGTGGTTGGTCAAGTTTCGAGAAGTCGCCTAGCTCTCCAAAGAGCGTTATTAGTAATAAAACTCCTACGTCCCATTTCCCTGATTCTGTTCTTGGAGGATCTGGACGACTTCAAATGTCAACTTCCCCTGTAATGCAATATGGAGTAATGTCTTCCGTTTTGGCGCCAGAAGGGCGCCTATCCCCGAGACCAATGACAACGAAGTCAGAACCGTCTCTTTATGGTTACAATACAATATCACCGAGACCAACACCCACACGTGCAGAAGCAACCGGTTATCCTTACAGTCCGTCGAGGTCTGGGCTTCCTCCTTTACCTCCTGCTCTTTCAGGCTCCTTTTCAAACATTTCTTCAACTACTGCAAGTTTTACAAGTGGATATACAAGTACAAGCCATGCTACTACAGGAACTCTTCAGGGGCACTCTTCAGCTTTTGCCAGTTTAAAATCTCCTATGTTGGAAACCAGTACTGCATCAACCATAGCTCTTTTACCCTCGCCAGCCCCAAGCTCTGAAAGAAGTGTAAGTCCTAAACGGCGCTCCCACCGTCTACATGACTATCCAGCTACTTCACCTTCTTCTGCCAGTAGTGGAGGAGTACCTTTGACAACTTACGGTGAATTTCTATATCTGAGCGAACAACCTACGATTTATTCAGTAGCTGGAAGCCATAGACAAGCTTTCACTTCTGTGTACACGAGCACAACATCAAGTTACGTCCCTGCATCGAGCGGTGCAAATGTACCTGAAACAGCAGCTTATGCTTATCCCATCAGTAGTTCACGATATAGGGATGAATATGAGGGAATGCAGAGAAATTACACAATCATGCCAACAGCTACGATGGTATCTACAACGTATGCTCCTCACCCATCATACGCTGCACCACAATCTACAAAGACACTAGCAAGAGGTTCTTCACAAGGATCGGTATCGCATAGTGGAGTTGCAAACCTTGAAGGATATCAAAAGGCAATGTATCGAACAATGTTCCCGACAGGAAATATCACTGACGCTTTATCGTATTATCCAACAAGTACTCGTTATGAAGCTACATCACTATACCTACAGCAAGGAAATCAACCGAGATCATCAGCAGAGTATAATGTTCACAAAAGTTCAAAAATGCATCGTTCTCCCAGCCCAATTGACGCAGGCCAAGCTAAACATGACAATATGGCAGGTTCTATGAAGTCGATGGAATCTATCTTAGTTCCTGCCCCAAATGTTGGACATGGGATTGTCGAAGGGACTCCTCATTACGTACCTGGTTCGTATCCTGACCCTCGTCGCTATACCCAGCCTGTGATTATTAGCCTGTCCGAAGAAGGCTATCCTAGAGAATACGCGTGGAGTCAGCGAACTGATAGACCATATCTTGAACTAGATCTTAGGAAGAAGCACGTACCACATGGAACACATATCAGCCACCCTCAGCATGTCATGGTAGCTGCTGAGCATCGGCATTTACAACAAGACGGTGCGCCTCCTCCGTATTACGATTCAAGTAATGTTATTGTTTCCCAATCTGGATACATATCGATTGCTGCCGATATAAAAGACGAAAATTACATTGAAGAAAAGAGTAAGAAACCTAAACGAGGAGGCAGTTTAAAATCAGCAATGAGTTCAGTTAGTTCTTGGCTTCCTGACATTAATTTGAATATTCGAGGCTTAGGTGGCAAAAGACATCGTTCACATTCTCTCCCTTCTGGAGTCAGGAGAGAAGACCTAACTCTATCAAAGGAACAGGCTCGAGCTCATGGTTCTTCTCGTGGTCGAGCTCGTACGCATACTCTTCCCCGCAAGAAGAAGAAAAATCCTATTGTCTCCACTGTCTCAGGGATTTTACAGAAAGCAAAACGCCGAAGTCAGCATTCATTGTCAGATCCAGAACAATCAGAATCAGAATGGACATTGCCTTCCGGTCGTCAAAGTGCTATGTCCGAAGACAGTGAAGACAGTGTATTTTCCGATGCTCCATCTGAAAATTTGTTTCAAAAAGTGAAACCAGTTAGACCACGTAGAACAAGCCAGCAACAACCACAGCAATTACCACAGCAGCCTCAACAACCACCACCACAGCAAATACAATACCAGCAACCCATAGCACCTCAATCAGACACCGGAACTGGAACGGGAACAGAAACCGAAACAGAAATGGACCAATTTTCCGACTTACCTGATGAAGAGAGTAAAGCTGCAGCTATGTTCGCAACGGTGGGAGAAATAAAACGCGGGTCAGGCGACGAACAGACCGGAGTTACTCCCGAAAGTCTTCAGTTCCCTCCTGTCACATTAGGAGGAGCATCTAGAGAGTTCGCAGTATCTCGCGCTCTAGGAAAATACAGGCAACGCCATTCTTCCACCGTATCTGAAGACCAGACGGGTCAGGAAGATTTTTGGCAGTCTGTGGTTACAACAGCCGAGCCCACAGTAATATCTGCAGTAGGAGTTCCAGTCATCACTACGAGAGCTGAAGAAGGTATTATAGTGGAGGAGGATGACAAGGACCAAACAGAAGCTCAAAGTGCTTCTGTTTTCGTGTCCGAAGAAGCAGATTTAGAGAACGATGCTGGAAGAACTGATATGGATTTAGCAATAGAAACAATAGAAACTAAGGAAATTAGAGAACACACAGGTACTTTTTTAGCCTCAAGTATCAGGTACGGAAAGTACCAATCTAGACAACAGAGTCTTGATATTCCATCTCAGAGGACATATTCCGAGGACGATGACAATCGAAGTACTCACTCCTATCGGAGCACTTCCAGAGTTTCTTCTCGACGACAAAGCACAGAGGAAAGCATAGACAGTGAGGACGAATGGTACAAATACGAGCTTCGAAAATTAGAAGAAATGGAACGTCAATCAGAAATGGCACAGGAGATTGCCAACTTTGAACAAGAAACCAACTTCGAACAAGAAGCTAACTTTGAACCAGATGAGGAAGTAAAAGAACGAATGTCATTTGTCTTACAAGAGCTACGACTAAAAGCTAAACACAAGGAGGGGGAGGAGGAGAAAAGAGTTCGGTCAAAGGGAGCGTCGAAGATGAAATGGGAAGACTTGCAGGATGGTGCAGACGCTACAATAAAACGCCAGCAAGAAGAAATGTTTGAACGTGCTGGGGGAAAGAAAAAGGTATCTTCTACTCCATTAGAAACAAGTACAACAGACGGTGAAGACGAAATGGCGTCCAGTATTCAATCTGCTGAATCTGCGTTCTTTTCTGGTGGCAGTGACAGCCAAACAGCCTCTCTACGAGGATCCGATTGGCAGGATTATCCACCTGAAGAATATGAAATGGGAACAACTGCTCAAGATAGTCTGTCATATTACCCACAGACTCCTATTTCCCAACATCAACAAATTATTACTCAGTCTGGGGGTATTCCAACGCAATCATATCCTTCTCTCGACCGTCAAGAATATCCGTCATATCCATTCGAACCAGACGATGGTAGCGTTCGCAGCTCCGAATCAGCTTTCCAGTCGGCCGATAGCGAACTTAAATCAAAAGAAGGACAGGGTGATCACCAAAGTTTCCCCAGTACGTCGTCGTCTATTGGTTCAAGTGAGAAATCGCAGATTACAACGAAATCTCATCGGGAGAAAGAAGACGTTTTCGAAGAACCGGGAGAAGCTGAAATCGAACATTCTTCAGGAGAAACTAGTGGTCCAGATAGTCCCCATCAAAGCATGGACGAAATTGAAGATGAGGAAACTGAGAAGTTGTGCACAGAAATGTCCCGCTCCAGAAGAAGTTCAAGCGAATCAACAATGCGCCAGTCCGACTTAAATCGTCAGAACAGTGTAAAAGATAGTCCAAAGAGGCCAGAGTCAGCACAGGGAGGTGATGATTCTAGAGCAGGTAGTGCAGTGGGGTGGAGTAGGGAGGGGTCTGTGACTATGACGGAGAAGAGTTGGGAGGGTTCTTTGAGTGTGGCTGGCACCGATCTTGGTAGCAGAGAAGGATCTATTAGCTTTGCGCCCAGTGAAATGGGGGAGGGGGAAGACGGAAGATCTTCTCAGGGAGCCGAGTCTAGAACGGAATCTAGAGACGGTAGTGCCATCTCTAGAGGTGATTCTCTACTATCGAAATTCAAACAAGACAACGAAAGCAAAGATGACGCATCGAAAGAAGGAGCGCTGGGGAGCAAGTGGAAGCTGTTAAAGGCCCTCAAGGAACGAAAAGCTGAAGAGAAGATACAAGAAGCAGCTACAGCCGCTGCTGCAACAACCGGTGTAAGTACAGCACCACCACCCCATGTCCCTATGTAATGTTTCATGTTATAATCATATCATAAATATATTATTGTCCCCTAAATTTTAAGGTGTTGTTTGTGTAGGGATTTAGTAGCTATCTTGGACCTCACATATTTGTTTTCCCTCCTATTTTAAAAAAATCTACTTTCAATATCGTTATTGTCAAGTTTACACGTTGTAAGCAGTAGCTGTATATAACAGCACATTATACATGCCGAGCTGTATGCAAAGGTCTCAGTAAGAACAAATTAATCCACGCTGTCATTAAGGACGTTAAATGACTGAAAAAAAAAATTAAGACAATAGGAAAAGAATGTGCTTTGTCAATTTTCTTGGTTTTACAAGAGAGCGTTTTAAAAGTATTTCCTATATCTTACATCAAGTAAGAGTTACTTGTAATAGACGGACTATGCTTGTTCTCTTCTTGTATGATAATGTATTAGAAAGACCCTTCATATGGCACCCTTACCTCAATTTGGGAAAATGAGCAAAGCATGTTCTTTCTTTGTGGTCTTCAATTGTAATATTTTTCTCTGCATAGGTTAGTGGTATCTGACTATGAGTCCATCATATATATACAATACGTATATCAACTTCCATGTATGACAATATAGATACTTTTTTTGTACACAAATATCTCGAGTAAGTTCAGTTAGCCATTTCAGTCAGGGACCATATTTCAAAACATAATGAAGGATATGTACCTTTGCTAAAATGACTGAATGATTTATTATTTGTATTTATGCTGCACTGGTCTTATTTTAATTACATTTTAAGTTACTTCCGGGAAACATTCCAATAACATAGTTTCAATAAAATGAAATCGGAGTAGAAATTAATTTAAATAACATCTAGCTTTACCTGCCATACACATATATTTTCAACAAAAATCACACTTTCACGGCCCGATGTTTGATACACAATTTATTAATTTCTTACTTATAAAATTTACATTTTAAACATATGACGTTTCGACTACGTCATTATCAAGTGTACTGTTAACAGAATTTTATTAAATTTTTCAACTCTTATTATTCCGAGACCATATAATCTAGCCATTTGGAGCTCTAGAAGGTTCCCACCCTACAAATTGGGAAGAAGGTTTGATATTTGGCTCCTTTATGTTTTTGGTTTGATGGAGGAGGGGTTCTGATTACGAATTTCAACTTTTTCAACAGGTATTTTTTGGGGGAATTTGACTTACAAGCAGAAAACAAGGAAGAAAGTGGCTTCTTCCGTTTTTTTCTTCTAACTCGAAAACTGTCAATGTTTGGTAAAACACCACCCTGAACAAAAATAAACTAGACAAAATTGCCTACAATTCATGTCATTACAACTATTTTCGTAATATGAAAACAACTTTTATTTTTTAAAACAATTTTATTTTATTTTTAAAATTTCACTAATAGGGAAACGGGTATTTGAAAAAAGTGTTATTTAAAATGGTTATAAAATAATTTATATTATATAA
>JAGDQP010001518.1:86801-120851 GCA_022664845.1 Lepisma saccharinum
TATATATATATATATATATATATATATATATATATAAAAAAAATTAAGTCCTGTCTATGAAAAAATATAGCAAATGACACTGAATTAAATGTAATAGTACGCGTAAATTAATGACAATAAAAATCATATCAAAAAAATCCTGTACGTAATGATTGAAATGGACAGTTTTTTCAAGTCTCGCCCTCTTTGATGTTCATGTTCCCACATTGTCCCATTTTTCTTCTTGTTGTTCCACATGTAATGGCGAAAATAAATCATCTTCTAAAGGCCCCAGGGTGTCTTGTGTTTCTTCAATTAATTGATTATCCACTTCTTCTTTACCTTCGAATGTCGGTACCTTTATTATTTTTTCAAGTGTCGATACCACAGTGGAAGACAATGGCAGAAAAATTGAGGCCTGACTGCATCTACAATTTCAAATATTTAAAAGCCCAGATGCCATTTTAGAGGCTATTAACGAATCTGGAAAACGTTTCCTCGTAGCCTTGTATGCTACGCTGGGATGGATGCACTATGATTAAATGACATCCGCTACAGATCTTACATAACAACTTCTTTCAAGAAAACCATCGGCATGACTTCTTTTCCTCCAACAGAAGTTGCTGCCCACCAACATTCGTTGATATTTATTGCCAAGCCCAGCAATGGCTTGGAAACGAAAAAACGCCAGAGGACTGAAGCTAGGGAAAAAATATGCAGTGGTCTCCAACCAGTCACAACTCTGCAGTCCCCAGCATCTGATTCAATTCGCAGCAAAATATCTTGCAAGTGTGAAAACGGATGCAGAGGAAGTTGTAGATGCACGAAGGCTGGCCTCAATTATTGTAATTTGCCTCCACTGTGGTATCGACACTTGTGAAAATAATAAAGGTACAGACATCCAAAGATGAATAAGAAGTGGGTAACCAATTAATTGAAGAAACACAAGACACCCTGGGGCCTTTAGAAGATGATTTATTGTCACCATTACATGTGGAACAACAAGAATAATGAGAAAATGTAGAACTATCAACATCACAGTGGGCGAAACTTGAATAAACTGTTCATTTCTATTATTACATACAGGATTTTTAATTGTTGTTTATTTAATATTACATTTAATTCATTGTCATTTAATATATTTTTGTACATGGACAGGAGGTAATATTATATATTTTTTTAAAGAAATGTTTATTCTATGAAACATAAACACAACTATGTATATCATTATAATTAGTATATAAATTATTTTATAACCATTTAAAATAACACTTTAAACGCCTTTTTCCGTATTAGTGAAATTTTTAAATAGACAGTAAAGTTGCTTTAAAACAATAAAAGTGTTTTTTAGATTACGAAAACATTTTTATACAACCAGAGGCCATTCGAACAACGCTAAGCGACAAGTCAAAATTTCATCTAAATTCAAGGCATTTTTGTGCCTAAATGGTTCACCTGGCAAAAGAAAGTTCTAAGAATATGAATTGTAGGCAGCTTTGTATAGGGGGTGTTTTACCAAGAATTGATGGTTTCCGACTTGGTCACGTTTTCCCTTCCTTTTTGCTCGTAACATAACTTAAGAAACAAATCCGTATTGTAACATAAGAAACAAACAAAGGTGAAATTCGTAATCAACACCAAAAAAGCATAAAAGAGCCAAATATCAAAACTCCTTCACAATTTCTGGATTTGTAGATTTCGAGCTTCTGAAGACGAATCTGAGCTTAGCGTTTGTCCTCCACCTTCCGATTTAGAAATAATGCCAATAAGCGTATTAGTTCTACCCTTTGTCGGATCTTCAAGGAAATTGCAGACCTTCACGTTGGCGACCTTTGTGCCCTCTTAGATCTTGTTGGCGACCTTTGTAATCTCAGAATCACAAATAATCAAGCTTTCTTAGAAAACTTTTTCAAAATTGATTCTAACGAGATACATTTAAGATTCATCACGCCCAATTTGTAGAAGAAGGAAAAGATATATAAAAATTGTAGAAAAACAATTATTTGAGAAATTGCGGGAAACGTTTGCAACATTTACATTTATGGCACACAGACATAAACTCGGAAACACATAGCCTAGACATTCATGTACAACGTGCAAAATTCAGAGAGATTTCTCGAAGGCGAGAAAAAGTAGAATAACCGAAGTTACTCTATGAATACCCTGTAGGACGAGTTTCAAAGGAGAACTATACATATATGTTTATTACAGAACACAGAATATGAACCAACATACATACCAAGTTCATCATTTAATGTATGGCCTTCCTTCTATGGATGTCTGCGGTGTCCTTAATCAATCCCCAGCAATAGTCTGCAAGCATCATCCACTTTGGTAACATTTCTTCATTGCTGATATTGTTCGAAGAAACTGTTCAACATGCTCATCACTTATGTACATCTCCGAGAGTTGCTGGAAAGAAGTCCAGATGGCTGTACGGGAAATGTAATTTCAGAGACATGTTCCCTCCATGCTTTTCATAACTATTGACCAAATTGTCCTCCAGTGTTTTTTTTTAATTGTCAGTCCATGTGTTGCCTAAGAAAGCGGAGCACAAACTCTTGAATGACACTCACCATTGCAATTCAAGAGCACAGAGGTATCCAAGTCCTGGTCCCCCAAGTGATCTCTTGTCTGCTGGCCCACGAACACACCATCCTTACTTTGTTGTAGCTGTGATTTGGAAATTTACGTATCTAATACTGGAAACCATCTACACTCATGTCCATTACTTAAATGGGTGATTAATAAATAGAAATAGCCACAAAAGATTTCATGAGAACAAACTTAATATGGAGTGGAGGTATGGTATTCTTGAGGATTGACTAGAGGGACGTTTGCAACATTCGTGACACCTGCTTCCATTGCACTGCGTAGAATCATTCTTACCTCTAACAGTGGATGTCTTATGCTTGACTTTTCCATTTACATAAGAAGACGAAATGTTTCGTATATTCATTCTGTAGTCCTATAAGTATGCCTATAACTTTGAATATACAAAAATGTACTATTTATGAAGATTGTACTGAACTTTTTCTAATATAAATTTCATGATGGCATACGTTTCTTTTATCTGGGTGGCATATGCAATTGGTACAGTTGGTGGATATTGCCATTGTGTATCAATATAGCTTAAAACTGCTCTTTGAGAACTCGATGAAAAATCCCCACTCCTGTGCCACATATGTTACACCCAGATGAAAGAAACGTATATTATGGAACTTACATTAGAAAAAAATCAGTACGATGTTCGTAAATGCCACATTCACTACCAGAGAAAAGAATGACTACCATGCAATTCAATGGAAACAAGTGTCAAGAATGTTGCAAACGCCCCTCTAGTCAACCCTCAAGACATGCCATACCTCCACTCTATATTAAGCTTGATCTCATGAAGTCTTTTGTAACTATAATGGACAAGAAGAGAGCTGGTTTCCAGTATTAGATACGTAATTAATTTCCCAAATCTCAGGCGGGTACCATTCAAGAGTTTGTGCTACGCTTTCTTAGGCAACACAAGGACTGGCAATTGAAAAAAAAATCACTGGAGGACAATTTAGTCAATAGTTATGAAAAGCATGAAGGGAACACGTCTCTGAAACTACATTTCCCGCACAGCCACCTGGACTTCTTTCCAGCAACTCTCGGAGATGTTGAGCATGTTGAATAGTTTCATCAAATAATATCAGCAATGGAGAAACGTTACCATGGTGGATGATGCTTGCACACTCTTGCTGGGGATTGATTAAGGACACCACAGATACTCGCAGGAGGAAGGCCACACATTAAATGATGGACTTGGTATGTATGTTGTTTCATACGATGCGTTCTGTAATAAACACATATGTGTAGTTCTCCTTTGAAAGTCGTCCTACAGGGTATTCATAGAGTAACTTCGGTTATTCTCCTTTTTCTCACCTTCGAGCAATCTCTCTGAATATTGCATTATGTTATTATACACGAATGTTTAGGCTATGTGTTTCCGAGTTTATGTCTGCATGGCAAAAGTGTAAGTGTTGCAAACTTCCAGTAGTTTTTCAAATAATTCAGTTTCTCTACAATGTTTACATTGCTTCCTTTTCATCTATGTAGAGTACTTACGGTATATTAAGAAAGAAATTAAATCTGAGATTACGACTTCTAATTAATGAAGATCATGTTAAGCCAAGAATAGAAAAATATAATCAGTATGTAAAAAATTAAAGAAGGAAAGAAAAATAACATTCTCCAGATACAAACGATAAGAGTTAGAATTAAAATGAATTCTTCTGTTAACAGTACATTATATAATGACTACAAAATTAGTCTAAACTTTACATGATGTGTATAAAATGGGAATTTAATAAGTGCGAAAATAATCAAATGTGTATCAACACTAGGCCGCAGAAAGTATGATTTTTTGTTTAAGAGGAATACAAATATCAAAACGTTGAAAATATTCGTTAATGACCAGCTAAAGTACAGAATATTGGCCATCTTCATCATGCAAATAAATTCCACAATTATTCGCAAAAGGCAGTCATAATTGAAAGTATGTTATTGAACACCTGCTTCAATGCAGACTAATTAGAGAAAATAGGTTAAATTTGCTTTAACGTTAATGAACAGAAAACGTTATGGGATTTACAAAATATTGGAAAGAAAATAATTGGATATGTATAGACCTACTTCTAATGAACTAGAAAACCATATTTCCACGTTAACACAGTGGCAACGTATATATGTGGAAAGTACAACTCTCAATCAATACAAACAATTTATTGGGTTAATAATATTTTGCGAGAATAGTGAAATGTGAAGTTATAAAATGATAGTGAATACTAAACATTTGCTTTCCTGACTTTATAGAATCTGAGGCTATAGCTTGGTTTTTTGCGTGGCTCTTCTGAATTTCACTTTCAGCCATTGTTTATTTTCCTCCCACAATTCAGTCGCACAGTTTATAAGAACCCCGTCACTACAATGATTATCGTGATAAGTATGTTCTCAGAAATCACTTGATTTCTAAGTATGTGCACAAGAGCCATTCTGTTTAATTGTGTGCGCTGTTGCACCATGGGGTTGCGAAAGAACATGCCATTGCAAGTGAGCATGCAACATAAAAACAAATCGCATGTCATGATTATCTGATCATGCTTAGCTGATGCGTGCGAATCACGTGGATTCACACACACTACATATCGTGCCTAAAGATTACATATGTGATGTGTACTACTAAGGATCTGAAGCCTGCTATATGTGATAAATATAGAATGCGTGCTTCCAGAAGTGTTGTACGTCAAATCCTGAACTCCTGCAACCTTACCATGTGAAAATGGTGTAGGCAATTGTAACCAAATTTGGTAAAATAATAGAGGGCGCTACACTTAAATGGGTCACCAGGTCAAGTTTTGAGACCATCCTGACCTGCTAACCCTATTTACATCCTTTCTTTATGGCATACGGCGTCTGAACAGTGTTTCTTTCAGGGGTGACCGGGAACGAGCACCAACAATACGATACCCAAAAGGTCGCAACAATCCTAAAAGTATGCTGAAACATCTTATATCCCGGAAATAACACCCACCCACCCCGAGAAGTGCAAATGACTCTGTCCTCAGAAAGGTTATTCTAAAAAAATTGAAACTCACAAATATAAATATTGATTGGTTTAAGTTCCAGGAAAGAAGACCAGGTCAAATGGAGTCAAGACAGAGTCGCCGGGTCAAGATTGGGTCGCTCGGTCAATTTCGTTAAGATCAGGTAGCAGGATCACAAAGTGGATCTGATTATTTGGGTCAAGACCGGGTTATCGGGTCAAGTTTCAGATGGGGTCTTCGGCTCTCCGGGTAATTTACCAAAAGTGACCCGGTTTCTGCTCTGACTCAAACCTATAAACATATTTTCGATCATTGATGTGAGAACAGCTTGGCTGATTTTTAACAAATACAGTTTTACAAAATTAGTATCTTGGTAAAGCGGATAACTTTTCATGCTTCAAGCATTTATTTATTCATTAACAAATTCCAAATACAGCTGAGAGGACATTTTACATATATACATCTTAAAACACCGAAATTAATAGCTTCAGACAGCCATATTGAACGTACCATCCCAGCGCGTACTTGATGGGACCGAGGGAAACTAGGAAAATCGTCATAATGGATGGATGGTCACTGAATGCAAATCCACGACCATCGAATGTAAATAGAATACCCTACGAACTCGGCTACGGTCGCTCATATAAAATTTTAATTTACTAATCGTTTCCATTGTAATGACACTCATATACTAAATACATATTCGCTCCTTGTATTATAATGGTTAAACGAATTTAATTTAACCTTGGCGTAATGATAGAGGGAATTATACTCAAGGTTTCAGCCTGATTGAAATGTTTTACAAATTGCCGTTTCCATATTAAGGAGTCTGAATGACTAGAAGCACATCTAGTCAAATTACATGAAAACGGTTAAAACTATATCGATTGGTGGGAAAATGAGTGTGAACAGCTAAAGAAAGTTGAAAGTAGAATGGTTGTACCATACTTTGTAAAGTAAACAAGAAAACATGTCTCAATATCGCTTGATTAAGAGAAAACAATAAATTTGCATGCAGACCCCCCACCCAAACCTTCAATATTCTGCTATACTTTCTGTCTATACATAATTGATGGGTAGGTTGCAACAATGGTCTAAGCAACGTTTCAGATAAACTGAGAAAAGGAAACAACAATTTAGGAAGCTCTCGTTTCTTAGCGGTATTTTCAAACAAAACTCTTTTCATATCTTGCCCAGTTATGGTTCTATGTTACTAGCTCTAAAATACTAGAGTTTCCGGACCCCTTTAGATTCGTTTCATCAGCTATTTTTATGAAAAGTGAGTTGTGCCATTGTTGAAATTAATTATTTAATTGCTATTTCAAATTTAACTAATTTTGTCTTATCCGTTTTTGAAGATCTCTTCACAATTCACTCCATAGAATACACGGCCTTAAAGGTATAATTTAAGACACAAATAACATTTCAATACAGCTTTTGTTCTTGCATAATCATACATTTTGTTGAACCTATTTTATTTGTTATTTCGTTCTCAGACTAACAGAACCACTCCCATATCTTTAAAATTCTATTGATGAATTAAAATACTCTTAATACTATCTGTAGTTAATTTGTAAGTTAATCCATTGTTAAAGCTAGGAACACGATACTTCATCCTATTCAATCGAGTTTCCTTAGAAGGAAGAAATGTCCAATGATAGACTGCTTATAAACTATATATTTTATTAAAAACTAAAGTAATGTAAACAACTAATATGATAATTTCTTAACATTTCCCTTTTTATAATTATAGTAGAAGCTTGTATGTATTGGGGAACGTTTCAAAATTATTTGTCCAATGATATTCATTAAATCTTTGGCATTTCCACGATATTCACGAAAATCTTCCAAACTCCCAAATTTATAGTGATCTTGAAACGGTGAGTGCTTATGGGTTCAATTCCCGCCGGGATCAATTGAATGGAGTGGTTCGGAGCCCACTTTACCAAAAACTATAGGTCCCGTCTTTAGAAGCTCACCAGCTTGCTTAGGACTTTAATATCAATTCAATTGATATCTTTGAACGGGGATTAACCATTTTCACCGTAAAATTAGTACTGATTATGTGGTATCATGCAGACGATCATGCGAATGGCCTTTGTTACAAACTGGTATCAAAGTAGAAATTTGTTGGAACTTCTAATTACGGTATTCACTATGAGGTAAAGCAAAACAAATTATAATGCTAATTAATGTTAAATGTTCTTCACGAAATATAAATGCCAAAAAACACTGAACTGCTGAACAAGACTATATAATTCGTAAAAAATTAAATTACATGTAACGTTTCGATCTTCTAGCCAAGATCCTCATCAGACATACACTGCCTTGTATGTGTATGTCTGATGAGGATCACACAGGCAGAGGCAGTGTATGTCTGATGAGGATCTTGGCTAGAAGATCGAAACGTTACATGTAATTTAATTTTTTACGAATTATATAGTCTTGTTCAGCAGTTCAGTGTTTTTTGATCTTAATTGCAAGACGTGCAACTATGTTTTGTTGTCAGATATAAATGCCAATAACTACTACTAGACACACAGTTGCACTTTGTATATCGTCTGATTATTGTAAGCGCATATACATACATATTGTGTGTTTTAGAAGAGATGTGTTTTCCCACTATTAGATATTAGCCACCTTAATTGCAGTTTCTTGTCCCTATCTACCTGGGCGAGATTGGAACTCAGTCATGACTTCGCCACTAACAGTCTTTCCAGTTAACCATCGATTACCTCATATTTTAATCTGTAATACTCTTCATCCACTACAACAGTCAAAACTAATGCGTGTATGTTTTTGATACTTCATGGAATTATTATCATAGGAACGTAAGAGTTGCTTTTTTATTCCTTCAAAACATAAAAGAAGATAATTTGCTATGTTGTAATGTAGGGACGATACTTATCTGAAAATTTAAGGCTGATACGTACAACAGGAAGATTAGGCAACCATGCCTCATGTGGTATGAGGTGTCTCCAAGGTTCTATCTAGGTTCCAATCCCGACTGGGGCATGGATGTCTGTAGATTTAAAAAACTTAACAGCTAATACAGTCGAGACGGGCCGAAGTCAAAGAATAGCCCATAAATACAAAGTTTTAACACAAGATTACTATGCATACATGTTTTCTTCAACGAATATACTTAATTAGATTAGAAAAAACTCTTTGAAACCAAAATAAGAAAAGAAAGGCAATCGCTGTCCTGCGTGACTAAATCTTTCGTGACACAACAACGTCGATCACGAATATAAATTTCTCATTCAATGAAGTCTATACGGATGCTTTTCATTCGTTTTCAAAACAACATTACAAAATTATTGTGTAATGTTTTTTCGCTTTATAATTTTAATTAAAAATCAGTATTTGCTAAATTTAAACTAGCATTTGCCTCATTCTCTTATTAATAAATTGCTTTTACAACAAAAACCAAGTGAATAAAACATTTAATTTCTATCGTTCTGACACACTGCTGTAGCGTAAGGCCACCATGAATTTCCTCGGTGAGCAATCTTGGCGCACAGCGATGTTGAAAGTTACTTCTATGGACTTGGTTTAGGTACTATTCCGGAATTTTCCTAGTGAAACTGAGAAAAATCCCAAATAGGCTCAATAAGGATGTACGGTAGCAGAACTCAAATCTCCTTTCCTCCAAAGTTCCGCTCCGAAGTCTGAGCCTGTTATCACTGAACCACGGAAACTGGGTGAATTAATAAGACATGGATAACACTTTTCCATACCTTACTTCATGCAAAAACTGTGTTTGTGCTTTTTAATCAATTCCAGTACAACCAAAAATTATACTTAATATTGTATTATATTTAACACTTGTATTACATTGAAGCTTATTCTACAGACATCTTCATTGTCTAGTAAATCAATTAAATTAATTTGAATCTCAGAAGATTTTCTAGGTGTTTCTGGTAAATGCTATTCACTAATCACTAAACTTTTAATAGTAATGCCTTTGTTTTTGTATTACAATAAGATATCAAAGGTTCTAAGTTAATTTCTTTTATTCATTCCTTAACACTATCATATAATTTCTGCTGGTCAGGGTGGCTTAATGGTAGAACGCTCACCTCTGGTACTTGGAGTCGTCGGTTCCATCCCAGCTCGTGCTGTGTGGCCTTTGTGGTCGACTAACACCGTGTGCGCGAGTTTTCTCGGGGTTCTCCCATTTCCTCCCACATTCTTCATTCCACCAGTTCTCTAATCATCATCCATCCGATCTGAACCAAAGTTGCCGAAAAAGCTTAAAGATTAAATTGAAATTCAAAATATTATGTAATTTCTTAGGTGAATATTGCTGATTACAACAACTCTCGTAAACGTTATAGAAAAATTGAAAATTAGGAAAGAATTTTGTTGGTATTTCCAGTGTTCAAGAGAAATTAAACAATATTATCTGAATTATGCAAAGAGTAATTGCAGAAATTAAATTACGTCAACTTAGAAACCTAAATATTTTGCATTGACTACCAGTAAAATATTTGTTTTCCTTTAACTGTGATATGTAGTAAGATTATTCTTTTCTTCATTTTCACTTTTTCTATTAAGCTTTGAGCGAAGTCGATAAAAAAGAAAGTGCAAAAACATCCGCAAAATTGATAAATGATTTTGAAGGAATTTGTATTCAGAAAACTACACGAAGGGTAATTACCTATTCATTCCGACTTCATTGGTACATGTAGAACTTCAGATATAATTAAGAATTGCTTTGTTATCAAGACTGCGAAATATTCTTAAGTACATACCAACAAAAAACATGTTCAAATAACATAACATTAATATAAGGAAAATGAATCTGCAAGCAGTTTGGATATCTACTTGAATCAGCCATGAGGTTTCTGCAATTTGATGATCTTGACTGCATGCATCTGTTCGTTACACGAATATATTTTCTCTGAAACATGCACTACAATTCAATAACAATGTTTTTGCAACACATATTTTTTGGCACTAGAACACTTTCATTTTATAGTACTTCACTATATACACTTTTATACACTTCTATTGTACGCTTTCTTTTAATGAAATTTATTAGGAGCAATACAATTACATTATAAATATATACAAGTCGATAATATGAAACACCTGGTCACTTGAATTAAACTCTATACTAATTCTCGATATTAGATAGTATTTTGTTTCATTTATGTGAGAAGAATAATTTTCATTTCAGTAAACGTTGCACTTAAAAGTTAACAATATTGCACGTTACCAATATAACAAAATTAATATTATGATAATTTACTAAATGACAATTCAATATAATTATGGAGCACCAGATATATGTAATATATAGTATTAAAACATATTTATTAGGATGACGTGGGACAAAACGATTTAACTAATTACTTCAATTTAATGTGAATGTAAATTTCCTTAAAATTAAATTTACAATAAATGCATTTACACCAAATATAACAGACCATTTTGAAAAATGAAATGCATTTACACCAAATACAACTTAGACTATTTTGAAAAATGTTTCTTAACGAAATATTACCTATTCTTTACACTTACTCAAGCATAAAAGTAAAGTTTACAAAGAAAACGTTTTAATGTTTTAGCAAGATTCACGGAAGAAGACAACACAAAAACTCAATATGTTAAACGTTCCTTTAACGTCCCAAAACACCCATTAAAAATATTTTGTTGTTTAAAACAAAACATGTTGATCGCTCTCCTTTCACGATATCATTATAATTCACCATAGAAGTATCATTTTATATTTTCAGCTGCATGTAGTAAGACTTACGTTATTAGATTTATTCGAGAGGGTACATTCAGTTACATCAATGCACACTAGAGCATATTTTTGTTGCTTCCATTCGTGTGTCTGGTCCATTTCAAACCGTCAGCTTATATGCGAGTAGAGCAAATTAATGCAAATATTTGTTTTTATCTTGCTCTTCAGTCTGTTCAGATGAGAGCAAATATTTTTCAGTTGCGAAATCTTACTACAGGCCATTACTATAACTAGTAAACTGAAAGATACTAATCTAATGTTCGACGTGGCACCGGTAGTTACGAAAACAAAGAACCAACTTCAACGAACAAAAACATATGAACCAAATTTTTAACTTTAATTAATTCTTTCAATCCCAAATTCTTCTGATCATCTCGAATTGCAATTTTCTGATACACAGTAATACAAATTTATATGTTAAATCTTTCAGTCATATCCAATGATATGGTTGCAGAATAACATAGTTCCACTCACGTTTCATTTGCTCATGAAGTAGATTACGTTAGATGTATCTTGTGTTACTTTCAATTACATGAACCAATAAATGTGAACCCAGAAGAAAAGATCGATTTATTACTAAACTATATTCTTCATACGTCGTTCATTTCTTCTATGTAAATAAAGTGCACGCCCCAGAAATCAAGATTTCTTCCATCTCCTGCATCTGGCAGCAAATCCTTTTGTGACCATAACTCCTCTAGCGGGGCTACCTTAAAACCTCACTCATATTTTCAATGTTCTGCAATGGAAGTGAACAACCACTTGGTTCATAGTATCTATAAATGTGTACAGGTTAGTTTCCGGCAAGCGATTTCAATGAACGACTTCGTTCTGTGTTATTCTTTGGTCCATGGTTTGGACTCGTGTTTCTATAATAGTGCGTGCATGAAAATTAATTGCATATCAAGCCATATGTTAGTGGTACAAAATTACCAGTATAGTTTCGACTTTAAATCTGCAGTACTTGCAATGAAGATACACTTGGGTGATAGTATTCCTTTTTTGTTCAGTGTTTTAAAGTAGTGAGAGTAACTTGTACTCTATCGAATAAATCTATAAACTGTTAATGCTCTGATTGTACATTCAAATTTTAAAATAAAAGACCAGCACATATATTTTCTAAATTTAAAAAATCCTATAATGTGGTAATTTCGAATGTATACCCTGCAAAGAATTATATTTTGGTCCTCCGTACCTCAAACTGCATTTGTTCCGACACGGTTTGCAATTCTTGCAATGACCAAAGTATCATTGCACCATAAGTATCAGGGATGAAAATATATTATATTTATACTATGGTAGAAGTTTAGCTTCGCCACTATTGCAACAATAAGTTTATGGGACGTAAAGCTTTAGTAAGAAGTAACATAAAATCTTATTTACATTTACAGTAAGATCTACAGTGCTTTTTGCTAAACCACCAAACAAATTGCACTTTGTTATCTTCCAGTTAATGCAGAAACATTAACTGTCATCATTTACAAAGCACCGGATATCATAATGAAACATCGTATTAATTTTCTTAGTAACCTTTCGAGCATCTTCCATACAACTTATATTCATGTAACTAAAACCATATTTCATTCAAATAACAAGATGTATGACATTCGTATATCTTCCGAGCAGGGAATGTGGTTAACTTCACATACTCAAAATATTCGGTGCTACTAAAATCCATTTCTCTATTTATTTGCATCAAAAGAAACAGAATTAAATATTGCGAAGTGTATATTCAACTGTTCTAATATTCCATAAAATGATATAAGAAGCTAAACTTCTATCATGGCGTAAATATAATTTATGTTCATCCCTGACGCTTATGGTACAATTTGGTCATTGAAAGGTTAGAACAACCCATGCTGAGACAAATGTAGTTTAAGGTACGCAGGATCAGAATTATTTTAACTTAACTTTTTCTAACTACATCTAATAAAACGAAGCTACCCAATGAGCTAGAGTAGAAAAACAGAGTCCTGATGCAAGACAAGAAAGGTGACTCTGTTCACCCGTATCCAGAAATGAACCCGTGTGTTTGTTGCATAAAGCCGAACTTGTAAAATGATACTTCTATGACTGTACATTATTGTTCACTACACTTGATCTCTTTATTAAACGTAACACTCACTGTCTCATCACTGAAATATCGTCCTCAGAAAGCTCACACTTTCTTTATCTTCGAAAATGTACTTCTTCAATTGGAGCGTGACATCTTCAAAAGATGGAGGAACTCTTTAAGTTTGAGAAGTGTATTCCAGAGGAAGTCAGCTCGTAGCTGCTGGGGTTGAAGTCGGAGAGTTGAAAAATGTTCATCTGTTGTCTCTTCTCGTCTGCTGTATTTCTGCTGAATTCCCGTGAGTTCAGCAGTGGTAAGTACCGTAGGCTGGACTTATAGCATCTTCACATAGAACATACTGCATGAAGGAATGTTTACGTAGTGTTTGTTCATTCTAGTATTTTCAAGCAATCTGATGGCTTGCATGGATTTGTAGTCTTCAATATAATATATAATGTAGACGGCCTTCTTCATGCTTGGATAATGGTTTGATTTCGGATAGGGGGTCAGTCATCTAGTTGTATGCTTTTACAAGAGACGAAAATTTCAGTTTCAAGTCATAAAGTACAACACTGGTTAAATCAGCATGAGCGAGTGCAGAGGTTTTGTGATTCTTGATCGAATATTTTCTACTTGTGTTTGTGTTGATGTGTTCTGTGCACTCTATAATGTGCCACGCTTGCATTCAGTTACGCATTATCTACTTATGTGGAATCTCGTAACGCAAGGAGTATGAAAACAATAAAATCTTTTTAGAAAAGTTTATTCTCATTGATTTTCTAATACGTTGTTTTCTTTTTCAATGATGTAGATACTACTTAAGCTCATATGTAAAGGTCAAGGTAACATGTTCAACACACTACTTCCAACTACGTTGAAGTGCTGAATCTGAAGGTATTTCCAGGAGCATTCTACAATTTGTTCGTGAATAAGGTTATGGTGTGGTATGTTGCTGTCTCAGACTTCAGTGGTTTCTCTATGTAAAAACATGTTGCTAGCACGTTTGCGTCTTTCACACAAATTCAAAGCCTTTTGTCTGCTTTGTTTCTGACAAATCTTGTCTTCGCGATGGTTCAAACATCTGGTTATATATACATGTGTGTTACCATTATTCTTTATACAGTGCGAATAAATGTACACGCCTAAGGACGTCATTATGTTGTTCCTTGGCTCTTTCTATGTAGTTGGTCCTCCGAAGAATCGTTTTGGATCAATTAAAGGGAAATATAGAACAAGGTTGCGATATTGTAAAGACCTATTGACCCAACAATGAAAAATGTCTTGTGTGATAGTAGATGGAGCTATAACTACCCATACAATATTTCAAACCTACATAAAATATTTGAGTGTAAAAGCTAATCATATTTCTGCATGTGCTCATTTACATTTTAAGACTGAACAAGTGAGACGAAGTCCAGTCCCGGAGCTGTGCTCATAGGCTCCAGCGAGGCTTCAGCGCCGATGTGGCTTTGAACTCGTCTCACCGAAATATTTTCAATTACACCTTCGTAGCACTAGTAGTTCCTGAGTTGAAGTCTATCTACCAACAGAAGGACAGGAATTATCTATGCAGCTTTGAACTTGTATCACAGAGACCTTCCGAACGACACCACAATCATCTTCGTGGCCCTAATACTTCCTAAGTTAGTAGTTCCTGAATTGAGTGTTGTTGACCGACTGACATAGTGGTGATCCTACCTGATAGGGACATAGGTGACTCGGATACTCAATAATCAAATGTTGACTCAGTGTCCCAATCTTGACCGGATGACGTGGTCTTGTTCGCCTATGGTTTGTATCAGTCAATATTGTAATATGTATGAGTCCTTGAGCAGTGAGCTAATAAACGCAATTTCATTTTTTAAGAGTTTTAAAATATTCAAATGCTTTTATCCAATTTAATACTTCAATCACAACATCCTTTCAGAATAGTCTATTCAAGGGGCATGAGGTTATTTGAACATCTCCGGTGGTGTTTTCATTCTTTCAGGGGATGTGAGACTCTTTTCATATGTTATTAGTATTGTTAGGTACTTTCGGCTTCGTGTTTTTCGTGTTCTGGGGGTAACACCTCCAGTCCCGATCACCCTGAAAGAAACACTATTCAAACACAATAGTGTATAATAAGGAAAGAATTAAATTTCTACTTTACTCTCTAGGTCATTAGATCAGAATGAGTCCCAGGCATAGACCCTATGATCCGAATGACCCGATTAACTTGCCGACCCGTTTCAGCTCTGGCTGCGATAAAAGGTTTTTCATCTTTAGTGGTGATGAAGCGTGAAAAAGAAATTGATTGTATCTCTTTTCCTCTGCTGCCACGATAACCTGCATACTTTCTGTCCAAAGGAATAGTGAAGCCATACAATAATGAAACATCACCAAGTTCTGAGATAATATTTATAAAATGAGTATTTGAATACCCCTCAACCTCTGTCAGCACTAGTCATGATTTTTATATAAGTTCCGGGATAGTACTAAATGTCAGTAGCCATAATTTTACTTAATTCAAAAGATAAAGTAAGAGATGGTTGCGTTCTCTCACCGACTGTAAGTGCCACGGTTAGTAGAGATCTTCCAATATGATAAAAGAAATTACTCGGTACTTTTCGAGGATTGTTGTCGATAACTGCAAATCCTGACATGCCTTTTCTTAATCATTACGGGATATATCAAGGAACTTTTACCAAATTTTTAACAGTGTAGGTGCTCAATAGATCTTTTCTCCAAGACAGTGAATTAAGGTAAGGCATTTGTTGCACAACTAGTTTCACTGCTAAACCCTTTACAGTGTTGCCAACTTGCCACGTTATTCCTTTCACTACTCAAAACTATACGTCGGAGGAAAGTTTTGCAAAGAACATCTCTGTTTTACAAATTGTCAAAGAATAGCATGGTCACCCCCGGGGGGTGTAAATTATCATTCAGCCTTACATAACTTTCTAATCATTTTCAAGAATTATAATTACCGTTAGAGCAATTATCTGTAAATAATACTAAAATAGTGAACTGATTTATGTAAGAGACCAACACTAAAAACAATTGTATTGAAGAACATTTCTATCTTCTTAATCAGTGTAGATAAAATTCGCCGACTATTACAATATTTGGGGAAAGTAGTGTATAAAATATTTCGGGAAAGTTAGAGTTATAACACAAATAAAACGTTAAAAAGCACTAACTCTATGTTTTATGGAATTCGCAAGTTCATTGTCGCTGTAGCAAACATTTGCCATTGAATTCTATCCCTGGTAAGATCAAGACAGTTTTCATCAAGAACACGTACCTCTCAAAGGTCCCTTCTAGTATGCTCATCCCAAAGACGTCTCGGTCTTTTCAACGGCCTCTTTCTCTCCGACTTCCCAACCACGATAGAATATAATCTTCCTTTTACCTCATTCGAGCTACATGGCCTTCCCCATGTTACCGTCGCAATTTCATTATGTATTATTGAATGAATGAAACAGTCTGTGGAGTTTTCAGTATGCAGTCTCCTCCATTCTCCAGTCACCTCGTCCAGTTTTGACCTGTATATCTTTGTCAAGTCCTTGTTTTCAAACACACGTAATTTATGTTCATCTGCTAGGGTCGCACTCCAACTTTCGCAACCGTGAAGTATTACCGGCAGAATAACCGTTCTGTATATATTTAGTTTCAAATTTCTTGATATTAATCGCAAGGTTAGGAGTTTCTGGACTTAAAAGAAACATGATTTGTCCAACACTAAGTGACTCCTTCTTTCTTCCGTAACCTCGTTCTTGCTAGTTACATATGCTCCAAGTGTTTAATTTTGTTTTTAAAACAGTGTATAAAAATGGCAAAATATAAAAAAAATCGGTTTTGGCAAGAGTTTTAATTCCTAACCCTAATATTCGTATACCCAACCCACATCTTAGCTTCTATAATTGAAGAGTAGAAATGCGAAATTTAAAACTTTACAGAAGAAGTTCGGTATCGCATAACGTATTCGTTCCAACATAACGTGATTGTTTTCACTTCTTTGTGATTGATTTGGCACTTGGAACAAGGATGCGGATATGGGAATGGACGCATCGAACACGCTTATGGACGAAAGTGTGTTTTTTTTATTGTTTTTTTCAAACAGTAGCACACAGAACTTTTGTCATTTCCACTCTTCAATTATTTTACTAACAAGTAATTGTACGTGCGTCTTATACCTCGTATTCCAGTCTGTTTCCGCTAGAGTTCTGCCTTTGGAGTACTGCTTGCGTCATAGTTCGGCATGCAATACTGACAAGTAAAGTACCCGAAGTGAGGACTCGAGTTGCTCATCAAGTGATACCTTAAATTGAAGCTAGTGACAAGTATAGTACACCTGTGAAATCCTACCTGCAGAGCTCCAGAAATAAAACGGTTATGGCGGGTCAAAGTTCAAAGAGAAAGCGAATTGTATTGAAACAAGTCACGACGAAAGGCAGAACAAATGTCAGAAGGACATGGTTTTGAATTGAAATGCGATTCATGTGAAGGAAAGAGGCACGTACAAAGTACTACACATTGATACAATCAGTATGTAAGTCGTCAATGAAGGCGTGTGATAAGCAGATACTTTGCTCACAATGAGCACACTTGACAAAAGAGATGTTCTCACATGAGGTCTTGTAACACTCGTCACGTATATTAGAATCAAAACAATAATCCAATGGAGACATCCAGGGCTCGGGCTCCTCATCCAAGTAGCCGCTTTTGTAAAACGCAAACCTGATCATGTTGTGAAATCGTGAGGCACTGGATTGGAAGAGAGTGAAGGACTGCATTCGTAAAATGTTATCCTGATGCCAGAGATTAATTTCCGAGGAAGCTATAACTGTGTCAGTAATGAACCTGATAAATGATTTATATGGACGGAAGAAGTAAACATCAAGTTGTTGGATGAGACCAGTGCAACCACCAGGAATTAAACGTTTGAACAGTGTTACATGATTAGGGCATAATTCATTTGATACGTTATCATGCTTATTTGCACTCCATGAATCCAGCAAAAGCAAGACTTTATCACGATCGGCAGGCAGGCTATTCCAGAATACAGAATAAAACTCTTTTAAATCACTTTTGTGGACATCACAAGCAGCTAAATTTGCTTTCTATTTGAACTTTGACCCGCCATAACCTTGTTATTACTGAAGCTCTGCAGCTAGGATTTCACAGGTGTACTATACTCGTCACTAGCATCAATTTAAGGTATCACTTCATGAGCAACTCCTCACTTCGGGTACTTTACTTGTGAGAGGCGATAAGCTATTTAGCTGCTGTTCGCCTGGTCGGCTCTCTGCTTTAGTAGACCACGGATCGGCTTCCGAACATTCCTGCCCGTAAGTTTCGTGCGAGTCAGCAGGTTGCAAGCTGTGGCAGATGAACACTTGTCCGTCAAGGACAGTAGTTCCCACCAACAAGGGCGCCCACCAGAGGGAGCAAAGGGTGACTCTCGCCCCCTCCTAGCCAGAGGAAATTATACTTTGCAAAATAGAAAACAAAAATGAAACGTTTATATGTTCTTCCTATATTTTATTTGTAATATATTTATTTATTGTTAACACACAGGCTTTACAGCCAATTAGAGTGTCGATATTTGCAAAGCTCATTTACAGACATTTTTATTACAACATTTCTAAATGCTTTAGAAGACATATCACATGTATCCAATTCGATGCAAGTTCTACAAATTTCGTTGTATGCCTTTTTGCAGTGGAAGAGACCAATGTTGTCTACGCGAGTTTTTAATGACGAGAAACGAAACAGTAAGAATGATTACTAAGTCTGTGCAGTCTAAGCCATTTTGAATTATTTTCCCAAGAAATAACAGATCAGAAGTGTAACGAATCTAACGAACGTAAGCATATTACATTTTCACCAATGTTGAAACGTTGTTAAACTTTCTTCCCATCCTTATTACAAATCCTAGCATTTTAAAAGCTTTTTTTTGTTTGTAATATTTGTTACGTGCCTGTTAAACGTTAATTTCATATCAAATGTGACACCAAGACCTTCAACTACGTCGGGTCTTCTTAATGCATATTTACAAATTTTATAATTACATACATAAATCGTTTCATTTCTACTGAACGATAAAACTTCTTATTGACAGAAAGTTGATTGATAGCACAACAGTTAGTAAAGATTTCTAAGCTATGCTGTAGTTTTATGGCATTATCCATGGAATTAATTTTTAGCATATATTTAGAGGTTATCCGCAAATAGCGCTTTCCATTATTCGGTATGAATTTTGATAGGTCATTAATGAACAAGATGAATAACAATGGTCCAAGATTCGAGCCTTGGGGGACTCCTGACAGTGTTGTGTTCATCAGATTTGTATTCCTTAAATAGAACAGATTGTCTGTGATTAGTTAGGTAAGAGCACATGAACCTAATCAAGGATGAAGAAAAGTGATAGTGATTTAATTTACCTATCTATACATTGAGATTAATTCTTTCAAACGCCTTTTCAAAGTCAATGTAAATCATTTTGACATGATTTCCTTGGTCCAACGAGTTTGCAATAAAATCTGTAACAACTGCAAGGTTCGTGACCAAGGATTTTTGTGAAACAAAGCCATGTTGTTTAGCTGATATAACTCATATGATTAAGAATTCTTTGATATACCATCTGTTCAAAGATTTTTGCAAAGACTGGTAAGTTTGCTATAAGCCTATGGTTGGTCATTTCTCGTCTGAAGTTTGTTTTAAGTATAGGACAAACTAAAACAGATGTCCATTTGTTAGTGAAAATACATGTTTTAGTAATGAGTCGAACGCAATCAATAGTATATATTTAAACATATCAGTACATCCTATGACTATATAGGAGGGTGGGTATGCATCAGATCCAACTGTGGTTTTGAATTTTAGATTCTTGATAGCCTTTTCTATTTCATTAAAATGTATTTGTTCACCATACCATATTCCAATTTCTTCCTAACCTCTAGAATTACTAACTAAATTACGAACGGTAGAGAAGAGGATACGAATACTGATTGGAAATACTCTGCAAACGTATTAGCTCTTTATTGTTACACAAATCCCCACTTTCAAATTTTAATATATTTGCGGGAAGATATTTTGTTTTTGTTTTTAATAAATTTCCACAATTGACCTGGATCATTATTGATATTGTTTTCAGACTTTGATATAAAGTCATAGGCTGTTTTTATGTCTCTCTTGACCTCCCTACGCAATCGAACAAATTCCTGATAGTAGGGTTTTGGATTCTCAATTTCGAATGTATAGTTTATATGATACATTGTTTTTACCTTGAGTTACCTAATAATGCCTTTGGTAAGCCAGCACGGATACTTTGCGGCATATGTTTTTTTTTTCTGGGGGAACACATTTGACAAATAATATCATAAGAGTTACTAACTATATATCTGGTGTAGTAAAATGTAATCCATTATTTTGCCAATAGATGGCTTCAGTGATCTGTATCTCGCGTTGTATAAGTCCGATCGGGTTCAACGAGATGGCGTTCAAACGATGAGACTGCGTACTACAAATACTGTTCAGATAGTTGTGATGAGTTGACTCAGTGTTGTGTGAGTGCGCGTCAAAATGGACACTAGCAAAGAGAAAATACGCTATATTTTACAGCTTTTCTTCGATACAGGCGAAAACGCAAGCCAGGCGGCTGCAAATGTGAATATGGTCCTGATACTTTAACAGCCAGTCACGCGCAATTTTGGTTTCGTCCATTCCGTGCAGGTAATTTTGACGTCAAAGATGTACCACGCACTGGAAGGCCAAGTGTCTAAAATGTCGATAAAATCATGGACATTGTCGCGTCCGACCGTCATGTAAGCACTGTTTCGATTGCCCAAGAGCTAAACATTGCACAAAAAACCGTGTGGAACCATTTGCATAAGGCTGGATACACAAAGAAACTTGATGTATGGGTGCCACACGAGTTAACGCCAACAAACCTCATGGACCGAATTTCCATCTGCGAATCGCTGCTGAATAGCAACAAAAGCGACCCATTTCTGAAGCGGTTGGTGACTGGTGATGAAAAGTGGATCACTTACGACAACGTCACGCAAAAACGGTCGTGGTCGAAGAGCGGTGCGCCGGCGCAAACGGTGCCCAAGCCAGGATTGACGGCCAGAAAGATTTTGCTGTGTGTTTAGTGGGATTGGCAGGGAATTATCTACTATGAGCTGCTCCCCTACGGCCAAACCCTTAACTCGAAACTATACTGTCAACAATTTGACCGTCTGAAGGCAGCAATCGCCCAGAAGCGGCCAGCTTTGGCCAATAGGAGAGGCATTGTGTTCCACCAGGACAACGCCAGGCCACACACATCGATACTGACTCGCCAGAAGCTCCGGGAGCTTGGTTGGGAGGTTCCTATGCATCCACCTTGTAGTCCGGACCTGGCACCGAGTGATTACCATCTGTTCCTGTCCATGGCGAACACGTTTGCTGGTGAAAAATTCGCTTCAAGAGAGGCTTGTGAAAATCGACTGTCTCAATTTTTTGCCAATAGGGACAAGGGCTTCTATGAGAGAGGCATCATGATATTACCTTCCAAATGGCAACACGTTATCGAACAAAACGGCGCATATGTGACCTAAATCGGATCATTCTAACTATGGTAAGTCAAGCCTTCAATGTCATGCAAAAATAATGGATTACTTTTTACTACACCAGATATTATATTTCATAGATAATACCATAAGGGTTACTAACTAAGTCATTAACATTATCATAAACTTTTAAGTATTCCCAATTAACTTGCAGTATACTTTAAGGTAGGTTTGATGTACTTCATGACATGGTTCTGTTTAAGTTTTTGCTCCCTTAAATTACTAAATTTTGTCGTGATTAACCTTTTGGTAACTTTTAGTAAATCATGGAAAAGCTGTTGTTTTATCTTTGCCCTCCTCTGAAAATCACAATATGGGCCCCCTTGCCCACAGAAATTCTTTCTTCCATCAACATCAAGTCTAAATTCTCGGCTCATACCCTACAAGGATCGCTTCATATCCATATCAGTCAGATAAGACGAGAAATATATGTTACCATATCTCGCAGTTGCTTGTTAATACTGTATTCATAACACTTAGAAAATTGAGCATTGAATACACACATTCATTTATATTTAACTTCAACATAGCGCGTATTCAACATACCGTATTAAATATTGTTTTTTCAGAATATTTTATAGTTTAAATGGTAAACAAAGAGGTTGAAATTATCACAGATTTAGCTGTAATTCAAATTAATTTCAAGGCAAAATTTCATTGCCTTCCATCAGTTTCATTAACAAAAATCAATCTAAGGAGAAAACTTGACCTGGACGTTTTAAACACTAAACTTAGAGTCTAAAGTGCCTATGTTGGCTGCGAGTCAATTCCCAACACAGCTTGATTCCCACAAACATTTTTTATTATATTAAATTTCTTTATTATTAAATTTAGTTACCAAATAGTTTGAAAGGAAAACTTTTGATTAATCTGCTAAAACAGATTCAAAATGTTTAACTTTCCCCTAACCGTTCTCTTCCTTCTCGCCCAACACTCTTGTGAGCCTTCATAGCCAATCGAACTGAAAGGAAAAAGAAGTAATTCTGCCTCGGGACTGATGAGGGAGTGAAAGATGTGCTTTGATCAAGTTTCACTTCTTCTCAACAGAAATTCTTTCCTCGTCGATGTTGTTTTAGTAGTCCGGAGTACCGCAAGGCTTATTCAATTTCGATTCTCTCTCTCTCAATTTCTCCTTGTGAGCTACACAAACTTTTTCGTGTGAGTAATGCTAAAAACGACGAGGTTTAACCATCAAATTTCTTGTTTACCCAGCGTAGCAAAGGCGTGCTCGTTTCGGAACTGAGCGAACGAAGCGGATCTCTCTTTTCCAATTATTAATAAATAAAAGAAAATCAAGGGAAAGTGGTGGCGAAGCGAAGCACAGAAATCTAAAGCTGGAGTAAAAAGTAACCAAATAGTGAGGAGGAGGCGCAGCTCAGTATTTTTTCATTGTTCGAACAAATGAGTTTCAACCATTGTCTGGTTTCCATTAAATAATTCATATCTCAATCGACAGTGAGTAGGCCGCGCCCCACACCAAAATAGTTCATTACATCACTTTTGACGTTGATTTGCAAAATTCCGCTGTACGCCAATTCTCGGAAACTATACGTATATGTACATGGTTATGTGTATGTGTGAGAGAGACTTTCATATTTTAGTATTTTCTACAACTGACAAATATGCATTTTCAGGAAGAAAAGAGATTTCCCGAGAAAAGTTTGTTCGTTTACTTTACTTATGAAGTAATATAAGCTTTTGATTTCTATGCCCACGTTTTAGGCAAGAATAGAAAGGTCAAATACATTGTTCACTAAATTACACAGGTTGAGAAAACTTGAGATACCTAATTTATTTTTAAGAAACAGACCCGTTTCCTGTGAACTTTGTATATTACACGAAATTGACCTTTAGCTATGTACAGATTCCTAATCATGTTGTTATGCAGTGATGTAGCTAGAGAAATTATAAACCATATTTCCAAGCTTAGAATTTTTCACTTTGCTCACACTTGTCTTAAGGGTTCTCTTTCTAAAGTGTTAAAAATTATGTATTCCCACAAAGTCCTTTTAACATAGTACGAGATTTTATTACTCCAATCATAAGTAAGTCCTAAGTTCTTCCTGAATTTGAACTTAAATTTATTTATGGTGTTAACGCATCTCAGACTCGGGATGAAATAGGGCGGGGGAGAGAATTCTAAGTTGTTTTTCTGTACTTGAAACTAAGATTTAAGCACATGATATGAACTTAATCACAAAAAGAGGAACTGAACTAAGTTTCTAGAGTGAATCCAAAATTTTTTCCAATCCGAGGAAAAATGGAGAATGCTTATGTCCTCGCAGATTTTCATCTGGTAGAGAACTGTATATGAATAAAGTGGGACGATACGGGAGAACCTTAAGAAACCCCCCACACACGCTGCTTATCCACCACAAAGCCTACAAGACATAAGCAGGGATCGAACCAAGGCTTCCAAGCACCATAGAGGAATATTGTACCATTAAGTAACCGCGGCCCTGTTTAAAAAGGTGATAAGTAGTAATGTTGAACAAGGACAATTAAGTTTATAATTGAATTTGAATTAATTTCATTTAAACAATTGTATTATTTGGTACCACTGACCCTTCTTACGAATCAAGAAGTCCCGCAGCTCTAAGCTAGTCTAGCTAAGACTTTTCGAACGACATTTCAACCATTTCTCTACACCTTCTGGTTCTTGACATTTAATATTTACACGCAGACAGACGAACGGAGGGACTGAGTGGAATTATAAAGTCCCTTTAATTATAGCTTGGCTTTCAAGGGACTCAAAAATACTAATGTCCTCTAAACATTATGCAACGGATAATGTACTGGGCAGCATTCTTTAGTTAAAATTCTTGTTGGATTTTCATGAATAGGCGAATAAGTAGCTTTGCAACTCGGATCGTCCAAATGTAACAATCTTTAAGTTAGAACCTGAATAAACATTCATTCCGTAGGCAGGATTCAAACTCAGAACATTGTAGCTTATGGATCAAAGTCTAGTTCCAAAGTTCGTTATTAATATTATTAACCATTTCCTGAGTTTTTGATCGAAGATTATCTTATATATATAATAGAAACTTAATTTCTGTACCCTTTAAAGCATTTCCAGACCTTATCTCTTCAATAAATTTACACTATCATTTGGATAAAGAAAGGGGGAAGTAGCAACCATAGCCTTGTCTAAATGTACACTTTGGCATTTGTCTACTCTGACGAGAAGTTTAGCCAGTATGGTCGGGTCCACAATTTAATCCAGTATCTAAAATATGAGGCGAACACGATTACGCTGAGTTACTCCGCTCGGTTCACGAAAAAGAAAACTGCCTCTGTTCTCGACTGATTGTAAGACACAAGTAGTCATCAGTCTTCGCTGTTAAAATACGTGTCCCAAGTTGTCTCTAAATAACCTGTAAGCGTTTGACGAGTGATATTCAGTATGCCAATATCTTTTTTATGTCTTTGAAACGAAGTAGAAGTTTCATACTTGCTGACTTGAAATTGACTGAAAAGAAGCAGAAAACATAAAAATATCCATCGTCTGATGACATTGCATGTCCAATAGGAAAACCTCAGGAACCACTGAAGTAATGGTTTATCGTCAGGTCTATATCCGCACATTTTCTTATATATCCACCAGATTACATAGGTTGGTGGGCTGTGAAAATGAAGTTTCATAATGGGTTTCGGGGGAAATTCTGCTGAAGTTGAAGGCGATATTCGCGAATAAAGGTTTTGAGAGCAGACTACTATTATTGCTGCTGCCTCCAGCACAATTCTAAATAACCTTCTTCTATCCCACCAGCCGTAACACACACAGAAGCACACATATTCACTCCTGTGATCCATTCGCGGAGACTAACGTAGATGTCGCTCACATTTAAGATGACGGGTGGTTGGCAGGTAGCCAGAATTCGAGTAGGAAAAAATGGTGTTCAATCCTCTGTGAATAGGAAAAAAAGTGTTTTGAGAAACTTGCAAGTTCAAGTTCAAGCTCTTGAAACTGTTCTCCCGGCATCTTCCTCTCACAATGGTCCAGACAGTTTTCTCTCCCACACGTTTCTATCACAAAGTCTCTCTACAAGGTCACAGAAGAATTTTCTTTCCATAATACTCATCTTTTGAGGCTTCCATCCTCCAGCAATATCCAGAGTGAACATTTATATACTCACCTCTCATGGAAACACCCACATTTCAGAAGCTCAAGTTAAGGAGTATGGATCTAACAAATGCTGCCATTTTGATTTGCCAACTTCAGTTTACGTTTCATCGGATAAAACAAAACTTTTATGGACAGATCTAAATAATGTTATTGTAAACTCCGTATAGCGTTATTCGTGCTAAGTTGAATGAATGCGATTTATTTTCATCAAACAATCACAAATTTTCTTGCATTTTGTTTATTCATATTTTTTATTTTGATTTACGTTTTTCTAATTTTGTTACATCTCTAATTCTCATCAACATTTTATCCACAAAGACCACCTATATTCACCTTTCGCATCTTCTACCAAATTATTTATGAACCGCAGCGTCCCTGCTCTTCCTGTACAAACAATTTACGATATTTTATCTCCTCTTTTCGATTTCCAGGTATTCTCCTGAAATCGAATAATTTTCCCAACTTTCAATTTTTATTTTGACTTCTGCATTATAAAATATCCGAGGTTATCAAGTGTTTAAATGTATCTTAGTCTTATTGAAATAATATGTTGGTTAGGGACTCAAATTTAAGCTATAATATTTCAACAGTACAAGGAAAGGAAGGGGTGTCCAATGCTAAAGCCCTCGCAACAAGTACTACGTAATGACAACTAAACGCTAGGAAAGTTTCAATCCAGAAGCTCAAATAATCTACAAGTTTTAGCGGCTTCTAGACCATAAAATACACGGGAGTAAAGGGAAGAGTTAGGCTTTAAAATGCGTTAACGAGAAATCATCTTTCGTGCACATAGCCCCTTCCTTCCCTGCACTCTTAAGTTCTGAAGCCACGTCTTTGTTTTCCTCGAAAGATTACTTTTATCTGCTTTAATGTATCTGCGCAAATGTAAACTTACTTTTCTTTTCAAGATACAACTTTAATTAATATTCTAGTGCATAATATTCTTATTTGATTTCACTCAACTCCTAGGGCCTAATGACAAAAGCAGCTAATTTTACCCGATTAATGGCAAAGTAGCGCTCCCAAGCAGGTCATATATACTGGTTGTTAGTGGGAATATTCCAAGTGGAAGAAACAATAGAATTGTAAAAAATAATATCTTCCCTGCCATATAAAGTCTCCTAAAATTGGGAAATATTATCCTTATTTCTTTTACATGTCTACATGTACTTAATAAAAATAATAGGTCAAATTTTATCCACAATTCTCAATTTGTTAACGAAAACGAATATAAGAATTGTTCACCTGTTGTATGCCATTTTACATAATATGCACAAATTAGGTGAAAACTATTATTGTATACTTTTATTTAAAGAGAAATTACGTGTTGGAAACGTTCAAAAAGGGTTTAAATAAGATATAAAAGATAGCTGCTATATTCAAATTTTAATTGTTATTCTTATATGATTTTTCAACTATTGAAAATGGAAGCCATCAAATTTACCGTTTGGAAGAATACTCCTGAGAATATTCACTCGGAAATTTTCCAAAATATATATTCAAGAGTTTTACTCATCACTATTCACTCCTGATTGAAGTTTTGAAAACAAAGCTCAGTTTCACGACGTAAATGTCGGCATTGTACGTAGAACTAGGATCTTCCAACTTTCTCCTTTCCTTCGACAAAAGTTTACTTCTCATACTAGTGACAAGTTTAGAGAAAGTTCCTTTCTGTGAATAAAGAAGGCAACAAGATACTAAATTAATTTCTAACTAAAAATATTAAATCAATAATTCTTCATGGTTTACACAAATACTTATTTTCATAATTCCTAATATTCTACGCATATGTCTTCTAATCTCTCATATTTTACACAATTACTTCTTAATTCGTAATATTTTAGAGAACTTATTAGTTTTTAATATTTATATAAGTATTAGTTAATTCTTAATTTTTTACGCAAATACTCAGTAATTCTACATATTTTACGCAATCAAATTATTCATGTTTTACACAAATACCCGTTATTTTTATATATTTTACACAAGTACATTTTAATGCTTCATTTCACTTGTATATGTATTTTACACGAAAACACTACATAAAAAGGTTTACTTCAAACTTTTACTTGGTTCATGTGTTTCTGTCATGAAGAACCTTGTAGCAAATAAGCTAAATTTCGTGTTTCTATAAAACCAATAAGATTCAGTGAGTGTTTGTATAAAATATGAATTAATAATAACTAAATATCGCGGTGTGATGAATTGATTTAGTATTTTGTGTATTACGTGACTCTTAGGAAGTGTATATATTGATTAACTTTGGTTGTAACGGTGGCACTGTGTTAGATTGCAAGTAGCATGTCCATGTCCAAATTATATAACAATAATTTTATGGTATCTAGTATTAAAGTGGTCGAGTTTTGAATGATTGCAACATTCGATACAACCTTCCAATATTGTCTCATTATTCGAATGAGCATATTCTCAACAACTAGATTACAAACTAAAGATTGGATTATTATCTGTAGTACTTGGAAAATTAATATAGATTCACTGCACTCCAATTAGTATAACTAACATGGAGAAAATAATAGAAAAAGGGAAGTAAAAAGACCATGATATGAGGGTTATGACAAAATGTCATCGCACACCCTACGCATAAACAGAGTACGCAAGAGTGGCTTCAACACATTATAGGGGGAGGCTTAATACAGAAAGCCATTCTTTCTCATCAGTCGCAATGTAGCATGACGTCACACTCGACATTTGATTCTGCGGATTATGTGTGTGTGTGTATGTACTGGATGTAACATTATACGGTGTACATCGAGGTTCCCATTGGCTAATAAATCCTTTCTTTTTGATGGGGCAAAAGGGCGGAGATCTCAGCTTATTTTGTTTTAGAAGAGTGGCTGAATACCACATTGTTTTGCCACGCATAAAACATTACATCTAAGCTGACAGTTGCAATAATTCTGGCAAACAAAAGAGAAGGATTGTGTATATTAAATTATCTCATTCTGTGTATTTGTACATAATCCTTTTTTTTTCTATTCAGGGTTATTATTTTTTATTAATAAAAACTGCAGATGAAAAGTGGGTATGTTTATTCATATTTCACGGAAGTGCTTTTACGCATTTTCACTATTAAATCTAACCTACGTGCATATGTATTTTCTAGACTAGCTCAGAGTAGCCGGAAATCTCTTGATTGGTGCAGTGGTTCAGGGTTGTCCACCCAGTTTATAAAAGTACAATTGTTCAAAATGCTTCCATTCCGTTATATCTATAAGCACCAAGCTTGTCATAAATATTATTCGACACAATATAAAATAATGTTGGGTCTTAACGTCCCCAAGCACCCCACTTACTATTGTTACCAACCCATTTTCTATATAATTCATTTTTTTAAATTTCTTCCATTACGTTAGACGTAGCAACGCCAAACTTGGCATAAACATTATTCAACACAATAGAAGTATTCTGTAAGGTCCCGTTCCCATTCACTTCATTGTTAGTGTTGCTAACATGTGTTGAAAATATAGCTTATGAACCACAAAGTGTAGAGACGTGATTGTGACGTCGTTGGAGAAGGCTTGGCCTAACTAGCTCAAAGCTGCCTGAACCTTCATGATCAGGCGCTGCAGTCATCATTTAAGAAATTCAATATACGTTACGAATTCTTTTAGACTTGCGAACAACCACAGCTACTTTCGTTCAGGTGCTGGACTGAGTGACAAACAGACGTTAATAAAACAAGGAAGTAGATCCATCTGAAGAGTCGCTGAAAGCAGTCATGACAAACCGATTATATGTAGAGCATCATTACCGATCTACATTAGATAACTCCGACAATTTAAAAAGGTACTAGGCAATAGGCAATTTCATAGGTCTCCTGTCTCTCAGGTTAACCGTGGGACTTTTTTCTGAAAATAATCCTTTTTTTGAGCTTCTAAAGCATCCGTTTCCAGAGATCGAAATATTTATTAATAATTTTATAATTATTTAAAAGTAGTTTGTTATGTAAAATATATCTGTATATAATGCACAAAATTAACTTTTCCATGAGAGTGGGTGACGCCAGAAGCTATAATGACAATTCGGTCCACATAACTCCACAAGGCTTTCATAAAGTGCAAAGGTTCTTGAACCAAAGTGAAAATTTCCAAGTAAAGAAGGCAGCTGTCTCTAAATCTGAAGCCTGTTAATGTCTATTAACTTTCGTCAAGAATCTCGATACGTGTGACAGACATACAGACATATATTACAATACTAAAATTAGTTAAAGGACAACCATTGAAATACAAATTAATTATAAGTATTAGCTGTTTCTTGACGATTAAGAAAGCCACATTGCTTTAGTGAATGTTAGCAATTATATTTTAATACCGTTATTGATAATTTATTTGCTCATGATTCATAACATTGTTAATTATGATATATATACAGTACTTGGATTTCTACTGACACTAGACCATGACTAAATGCCAGAAAATCAATATAATCGTGCTTTACAGCATTTTTTATAATTTTCTTTCATTGAGCTTACTATATAAAAGTAATATCAGTACTAATATTTAAATGGCGTTTGTTTCTGTCTTAATGCTAATAATGCTGTAGGTTATTTTTACTCTTTTATATTCTTCACATTTTTATCACTTTTTCAATAACTGTGCGGAAAATGCAGATAAATTTCTAACTACAATGTCTAAGTTACTGAAAATGACACGTTTTGCTCCACAGCCTAACTATAATAACGCCACCGATACCAAAATTTGTCAACAGGTTATGCTCAGTGGTACTGCAATTTTACCTATCAACTCTATACCTTAATCTTTACTCATTGTTTTAACTAAGAATATAAAAAATTGTTTCACAATCGCCTTGATATTAATAAACGGGTTTAAAGTTTTGCACCGCCTCGGAGACTATTTAAGCAACAAGTACCAAACCTTGTGAATAAGTGCTGTCGGAAAGTGCTACGTGTTTACAAGTGAGTAATCTAGTTTTAACTACATTTTAATTACAAAAATCAGCAAATTTGGTATGAAAATGCTACCGTTTAGACAATTAATTCTTTTTACACCTTTTTTGAATATCAAAATTATTTAAAATCGAGATATCGACTTGATACTTAGTCAGTTTTTAGCTCATATGGCTACACATTAAAGGTGAGGTGCATTTTTTCATTATGTCTTACGAAAAAACATATCTTCTTTTCACTACTAAGATGACCCCAATATCATCATGTTTACCTATCTAAATCTTCCAATTTTAATAATCATGGCAGCTGAAGTATCAGATTAAATTATCGCCTTAATGGCAGCTAAAAAGTAAAACAAATACGTATCTGTTTAAGCAAAACAAAATATTTTTATTCTATAATATGCAGGAATTAATTAAAGAAGGTAAGTTATCTCCCTCATCCAGACGTTGATTCTCATTGTTCCAATAATGGTGGTGGGATGACTTGGTGTGGGTGATAACGGAGAAAGCAGGTTCGAGTTCTACTGTCTACCGTATTGATTGAGATTTCCCAAGGTTCACCTGAGTTTTATCAGGCTAATACCGGGCCAATGTCTAAACAAAGGCACTGCCCGCTTTCTTCCTTGCCCTGGGATCAATTCTCGTCGATGACGTCATCACTCACTCGGAGAACACACGCACTGATACCATGGTAAGTGTACTTTTATGTATGTTTTCTGAAAGGCCTTCCTGTAGTAGGAATATTAACTCCGCAAATTAATCCTTTGAGAATTAAGGAATGAAAAAATGCTAGAAACAAAACGTTGAAAGAAGTTGGCTGAATACAAAGCTCTATAGAGGGGTGGGCCGAGGGGTTTAAGACACATGGTTAGCAATGGAAATATGGATCCCAGAATCGGAATGCCATTTTCTGTGATTGTGCGATTCCGGAACATCAGGATGTCGGAATATTCCGAATTCCAATGTGTTCCGAATTCCGGAAATGATTCGAACTTCCGAACAACCCTACTCGGAACGCACTTTACCAGAAATTGCAGGTCCCGTCCTTAGAAGATCAGAAGTTTTACCGTTCGTAAAAATATTCTTATTGATGATGTTCAGTAATTGTTTTGGATGGTGCGTGTAGTCTTTATTTGTTCTTCATTATTATAATTTGCGTTACCTTGAATCTGAACAGCTTTCCTAATTCGTAGTAAACAAAAGTTGACGTTCCAATATGGCTGTAGAAAAGCTATAGCAGCTCCTGAATTCGAACTCGTGCACTTCGGAATCAGAAGTATAATAACCACGTGCTTTAAATTCTCTGGCCACGGGAACTACGCTAGAGAGCTTTCTACTCAGGCGACTTCTTTTACCACTGCGTTTCTAGCATTTTTTTTTCTTTCCCTATTCCACAGAGATTAACTTGCGGAGTTAATAGTCCTGCTACACGACTTCACTCGCTAAGCCCTTTCAGAAAATATACATAAAAGTACACTTTTCCATGGTATCAGTGAGTGTGTTCTCCGAATCAGATATGTGACGGGCCTGAGCCACAGCTGCATGTCTCGCCTATTAAAATGTAAGTTAAATGTAATAAGATGTGTTTACAATAAACGCAATGTATAAAAGATAACTAGCACCGATAGATCGTAGCTTACTTGCTGCAGCTTTGACATTGCATTTGGGAGGTCCTGGCTTCGATAACCGCGGCCAATTATCGTGAATGAGGTTTCTTAATGTTGTTTCCTCAGTCACACCAGGTAAATGCCGTGATGGTACCTGCAACTTAGATTCTGGCTGATTGCTTCCCTATTCTTATGGCAATATGGCAAACGCAAGAAAAGTCTTCAGACAAATAATGTTTTTTAAAAATAGAAAGAGGCCGGAATCAAAGAATTCAAATAGTTATTTGGTTATTACAATTTTTAACATAATTTTATATTATTATTAGTAGTAGTAGTATGGGTTGAATTCTGTCTTCTCTCAGTTGAGAAAAGTAAATTTTCTGTATGGATTAAGAAGGAGAAATCAGATAAACCATGCTTTCCACATGTTTATGGCAAACAAATGCAACATATGTGGCGGGCCAAAACGGCCAAAGCTATGGGCCGCATCTGGCCCGCGGCCCCTTAAAACTACTTTGAAAATTATGCATTGAGATGTTGCCTAAGGGACAAATTTGATGTATTTTTGTGATTCAAATTGTCTAGTTCTGTGCGTCATTTATAATTTTTCTCATATGTCAAATTACGACATAAAATAAAATTGAACTTAAAAGATGGCGTAACATATAATTTTGAATCTAAAAAGAAGATTGAAAATGTGTAATAATGTTCTCAAGGAACACTTTGTGCTTTCTTCAATACAGGATTTCTAAAACTATGGTACATGTACCACTATTGGTACGCGACTTTCAGGTAGTGGTACGCGAGCTCGGTGGAAAAATAAATAATAAATATATAACTGACCTAACTCATTGATCCTGATTGAACAAAGGAATATCTTAATTCAAAACAAAATTCTTTAAATAAGATAAAATTAATTTATGGGCGTCAATTTTTTTTAAAATTGACACATTCATATACCAGGTGTGTAAATATGAAACCGGAATTTGTGCATAGACGGCGTTAGCTGTCACTGTGGTTACCGTAAAACTGCGTGCTTGGGGCCACTTGCTTGTTTTGACTGCTGATAACGATTTGCAACTCACAACCAGACAAGTTTCATGTCATAGTGTAGTGTTTAATAGCGCTGAACAAGGCACAATTTGTACCTACAAACTACGATGTGCGGACAGCATTCATTTTTTGTTGCCATTTGAAGAAAACTGCTGCAGAATCGCATTGCATGCTTGTCGAAGCTTACGGTGATCATGCTCGTGGTGAGTCACAGTGCTATGCGTGGTTTACAAAATTAAAAAGTGGCGATTTTGACGTGAGAAACGAAGAACGTGGAAGACCACCGAGAAAGTTTGCAGACAGCGAATTGCAAGCTTTGTTGGATGAGGATGACGCTCAAACGCAACAACAACTCGCGGATCAGTT